>JARHVA010002310.1:2257500-2282500 GCA_037957365.1 Torreya grandis | reverse complement strand
ACAAAGAAAGACTTTTTTTAAAACAAATTTCAAGTCAAAAGGTAAGTGTTTCAAGGTGATTATAGATAGAGTAAATATTTATAATCTAGTATATTTGGAGAATGGTTAACAAGTTAGGCTTGAAAAGAGTAACATGACCTACACCTTATAATGTGTCATCACTAGAAAAAGGATATCAAGTCCTTTTAATAAATGACTAATTTAAAGTGGAATGTCAAATAAATAGCTACAAAGATGAGGTATTATGTGTTGTCATTCATATGGATGTTAGTCATGTCCTATTGGTTAAACCTTGGCAATTTTATAGGAAATATATAGATGATGGGAGAATCAATACCTACACCTTTGATATAAATAGAAATAATCACACTTTCATACCACTAAAAGAGAATAATGCATTAGTAGAAGACAATCCTAAAGTGTGAATAAAAAGTGATAAAGAGTTTTTGCAACAAATTAGAAATGAAGATGTAAGTTATGCAATGGTTGGAAAGCTTTTAATAGTTGTTACAACTATAAAATTAACTAATCTACTGCTATAAATACATATTTTGTTGAATAAATTTGTTGATATTGTTTTATATGACTTGCCTAATGAATTAACTCCAAAGATTAACATCAGTCACCACATAGATCTCATTCTAGGAGCTAATCTACCAAATGATGAATGATACATGATGACACAAAAATAGAATTAAGAGATAAATAAGTGCAATAATTGTTAGATAAAGGCCTAATCAAATAAATTTTATGTATTTTTGTGGTTATAACATTATTCACTCCTAGTAAGTATGGAGGTTGCAGAATTTTCATTGAAACAAGATCCATAAACAAGATTACAATCAGGTATAGATTTTATTTTCCTATAAATTATGATGTAATGTAATTTATAGGTGGTGCTAGGTGCTTTTCCAAGATAAACTTGAAAAGTGGTTATCATCAAATCATAATTAGAGAAGGAGATGAATGGAAGGCAACTTTTAAAACCAATGATGGACTATATGAATGGAATATAATGATATTTAGAATTATTAATGCTCCAATCACCTTCCTAAGGCTCATGAATGAGGTGATCAATGTTTTCATAGGTGAATTTGTTATTATTTACCTATATGATATTATAATTTACAACCAATTAGAGGAATAACATCTTAGGCATATTAGAATTGTCTTAAATAATCTACAAGAAGAGAAATTACTAATCAATATCAATAAATGTACCTTCATGAAGACATAATTGGTCTATTTGGAATTTGTCATTTCCCAAGAGGGATTGAATATGGACAAAGAGAAGGTTAAATACATAATATAATAGCTTACCTCAAGGAGTGTATTTGAGGTAAGAAGTTTTCATGGCTTGGATATTTTAGTCATATTTGTACTCCAATAATGGAAACTATTAGAAGAAATAAAAATCAATTTCAATAAACTAAGGAATATGAAATATGTTTTTAATTATCAAATAAAATAATTACAAAACAACTAATATTGGCCTTGTCTCATTTGACCAAGTTGATTTATGTAGAGTGCGAGACTAGTAGGACTGTTATAGGGGTTATTTTGAGACAAGAGGGAAAACCAATTGCCTACTTTAGTGAGACACTCAAAGAGATAAATAATAAGTACTCAACATATAAATAATAGTGTTATTTTATTATCTAACATTTAAATAAATATAGGAATTACTTGATGCCCAAAGAGTTTGTACTTTATACTCATAGTTTTATGTTGTTGTTCAAGCTTTGAATAAATGGAAGCATTACTTGATGCCCAAAGAATTTTGTAGTTTATAATGATAATCATGCCTTATAGTTTATTAGTATTTAAACTAATCTAAATCAAAGGAATATGAAATAGGCTGATATTTTACAAAAAAAATAATAAATTATCAAGCATAAATGTGGACAAGATAACAAAGATGCATATACATTAAGTAGGTTAAGTTTGACTATATAGGAGTTCCAAGTGAATATCTTGGGTTTTGATATATTGAAAGACTCATATGGAGAATATCCTAATTTTAAAGAGGCATGTGAAGCATTTGAGAATCTAATACGTAGATATAGAAGTCCATGTGTTGAATATATACTTCAAAAGTGACTCTTATTTAAATAAAGTTAGTTATGCATACCAAGAGGGTTAATGAGAGAGAACCTACTTAAGGATAAACATATTGACAATTTTACATGACATTTTGGGTAAATAAAGACATTTTCTCAATCTAGTGCATGTTGTTATTGACCAATATGGTAAAGGGATAAGTCATAATGTAGGTCTATATCAACCTTTACCTATTACTTATGTGAAGTGGTTTGTGCAATATTATGTGAGAGATTAAAAATTTGCCAATATGGTAAAGGGATAAGTCATAATGTAGGTCTATATCAACCTTTACCTATTCCTAGTAAACCCTGAGATTTAGTGACCATGGAATTTGTACTTGGATTGACACAAACACAAAAAGGTAATTATTATATATTTCTTGTTGTTGATAGTTTTAATAAGATGGCACACTTTAATCCTTAGACAAAAACAAGTGATGTAACCAATATTGCTAACATTTTCTTAAAAGAAGTATTGAGATTGCATGGGATTCCTAGAATCATTGTGTTTGACATGCATACAAAGTTTTTATGTAATTTTAGGAGGAATATTTGGAATAAGTTTGGTGTATGCAAGTACAAGTGAACATAATAAAAAAATCAATCCTAGATTGGAGAAGACAAATTAGCTAACTATATATCTATCAATACATTGATAATCAAGGTCATGACCAATATGGATCCATTAAACCTACCTAAGGGATCTCTTATCATATGGCATGGATAAACAGGGTTCCAAATCCTCTAGTCCAAAAACATCACACAATAATGATAGTTAGGTATTGGTATTTCAATACAAAAATAAAGTAAAGTAAATCCAATCTAGTGCTCAACAAAGCTTGTGGCACAAATGGGGAATAAACATAAATAATAAAAATGCAAAGAATAAATATACTCAAATAAATGTAGATGTAATCCTAAATAAAGAGATACAATACATTTATTAGCCATTATACATAAAAATCTATATACTATCAAAATATGAGTAATATTTAGAAATACTTACCTTGAAAATAACCCTGCCGAGTCTCAATCTCTGCCCTAGACAATGGTGATTATAAGAATTTTTTTTTGGTTTGTAAGGATAACAAAGATATTTTAGCTCTAGGCTACAAGACTTATCCTATGCATCCAAGAAATTTTAACAACACAAGATTATTGTCTAAGTGGTATGAAACCCTAAGTAATAACTACTTAATGTAGAATGATAGATAAATAGAGAAAGAAGAGTAAATTAATGATTATCTATATTGGGAATGGGTTGAAGGATTTGTATATATAGACTAATTAGATCCTAAACCCTTTTAGAAAGTTAGTTGATGTAGTCAGCCCAATTGACCTAGTTAGTTACTAAATAGAGTAGTTAGGTCCCAAACTATGTTGGATAGGCTGACTTAGTCACGTAATATACTCGATTCATAGAACTAATCCAACCCAATTGAATGCATTTTATAACACATAAAAAGTGATTTTGGTTTAGATAGGGGCGATTTGAGGTGGTGAAATATTTGGATAAGAGTGTATGGGAGATTTCAAAACTTAATGAAACATATACAAGGGGTTTATATTGGTTTTAGGTGGAACTATATAGGGAGTAATAATTTTATGAAGTACCATTATCCTTCCCACCCCTTTCTCAGTGCACCATCTAAGGCATATACTTAAAGAGGTTGAGACTCGATACGTTCCTTTAAGAGAGAAAACATCACTAATTGATAATTTTTTTAAAATATTGTGTGTATACATATCTCCAAGTCAAATATCATCATGTTTTACATAGTTATTTTAATATATGGTGCTTTGAGAAAATAACACAGAAACAAACAGTGTTGAGCTAAATAAATTATAGTATAAAGGTATACTTCAAATGAAAAAAAATAAAATAACTAAAATGAAAAAGTAATATATGTGTACCTTGACTTACCTTTATCATTGAATTTTTATTTGTTATGTTTGTATTTTTTATCAAGGAGGGTGGAGAGATTGCTTTGGACAAAGCCTAAAGATATAAAACTTGAAGGAAAAAAATAAACAAATGTAGGAATGTCAAAATAAATAAAATGTGTAGGCATGATGTACTTATAAATATGGTAATATAGGGTGATAAATGATAAGTTAGAACCAAAATAACCAATCTAAAACTATATTAAATTAGGTAACCAAAAATCTAGCACTACTAAATGACCGAAAAACTCAAACAAAATGTGGTCCTTAAGTGATAAAAGTGACAAACTAAATCAAACTGAGGACTTGTAAAAGTAATATGATATGTTTAACATAAATGTATAAAGAGGTAAAAAATGAAACTTTAGACAAATATGGATAATAAAACAACATTGATGATTAAGTAGTAATCCAAACTCACTCAATAATGAAAAAATTATGGAAATAAAAACAATATTAGTGAGTTATAAGTAACAATACAAACTCACTAAATAATGTAAAAGTATGGAAACATATTTAGAATCAAACTTGCCTATTAGGGGGGGGAATAAAGTGGGTGGTAATGGAGATTTATGAAAAATCAAGGTAGAGAAAATCTCTATCAAAGTATACAAAAATAAATAAATTTTGTCAAAGCAAAAGGAATTTGGACATTAAGGACTTTTAATAACTTCTCCTAACCACACAAATCTTGGGTTATCAAATAAAGCTCGAATATCATTGCATGAAGGCTATATGAATGAAAAATAAAATGGACCCACATTCCCACAACATGTTCCCCATTCCTAATTACCTCTTACATATCTGTCAACCTACAATGTAGATTAGGTACTTGTGTGAGATCGTAGGTATCATTCTAGACAATTTTGATTTCCCATATTCCAATCTACTGGCCTACCATACCCTAATGGACCTTGAATCTATTATGAGGCCAACTATGGAGTTTGAGTTTTGATTAGGAATATTTTTTGTGCTATGCATTAGGTATTTTAGTGTGATGTTGACTTTTTCTATTACTTTTCTGTCATTGCTTTTTATTTACATGATTTAACTTCAAACATTTTTATGGTTTTTTCTATTCCTCCTCCATACAGATGGAGAGAACCAAACATGGGTGCTAAAGATGACTATAATTCAAAAAAATTAAACTTGGATTATAATAAAGAGGACTTAGAGATCATGATGTCTAAATGCCTTATTTATTCAAGTTAAATAAAAGTGATATAGTGACTTTGACCATGTTTTAACCAAAGTGGAATGAAAGGAATGGAAGTGAAGGGGAAACATGCATGAAATGATTTCAATTACATCAAATTGTAAACCGTTTGATAATGTGAAAGGGATAAAATGATATGAAAGTATAATTCCTTATCATAATAAGGTATGTAAATGTAGGGAAACATGTTAACATATTTTGTTTCAACTCATAAATTATGAACCTAAATCGGTGGAAAATGTGAAAATGGTATTTGTGAAGAATGCTTAGTCATATCCATGGTCTAACACTACAACTCACAAAAAGAAGAAGGGAATGAAAAAGGTATACAAAATAACAAACATATGAAAAAAAAGCATTAACAATGAATGTGTTAAATAAAAAGGTATCCATGAGGAAACTTTTGTCCTATTCATGATGCTATAATACAACTCATGAATTAATGTAAGGAACAAATAGAAACTAAAAGACAAAAGAAGGAGAATAAGGTTTGAGTAGACAATAAACTCCTGAAAAGGTGAGATATTTGGATAAGTCTTAAAAAAGAGTTAAGAGGACAATGTATATAATTAGGAAGAAAATTGAGATACTTAAGAAAAATATTTCTTCATAAATTATGCACTGGTGGATTCTTTGAAAACATGGCCTTCATTAATTTGTAGAGGATAAGTACTAGGACCAATAATGTCTTTTACTATGTAAAGTCCCTACCATTTTTAGTCATATTTTCCTTCTTTTCCATGTTTGTAATCTAATTTATTGACTAACACTAAATGTGAGTATTTTAACCTTTTTATTATGTTGTTTAGTAATGTGAACTTTGTATTGGAGGTTATATTTTAAAGCAGCATGAAGTGTTCATTAAGTAAATATAAATAATTAAATTGATCTTCACGTATTTCTTTAGAGGTATATTTAAGGATGGTATGTTAAATTTTAATGGTAATAATGATTTAGAGTGATATACAAGTGAAAATGGTGTCTTCCAAGTGGTAATACATATACTACTATGGTAAGCCTAAAGTTAGATATAAATGAAGATGCCAATCAATACGAGTATTTTCAATAGTCTTTTATAATATTTTATTTATAATTTATTTTAGTAGCCTCTACTTTTCCATTACATTGAGAATTGTAAGGTGTGAAAAAAATGTGATAAATTTTTTAATTAGAACATAATTATTTCATTTGTTTTTTAAATTGCCACCATTGTTAGAGATGATGATCTGGGGAACTCCAAAATGTAAAATGATTTAGTTAGGGATAAATTTTGAAATAGTGGTTCAAATAACATTGAAAAGAGGCATGGCTTCTACCCATTTAATAACTTTATTTAGTATAATTAATGATAAAGACATTGTCATCTTGTGACTAATGGATTTATTAATGAGGTCTAAACCCCACATAGAGAATGGCCAAGGAGACTCCATTGTTTAGAGCTGAATCGATGGTGAGTGGATTAGATTTACATGGAGTTGAAAAGGATTACACTTTTTATAAAAAATTATGGTGTAATTTTTTATATTACGCAAAAAGTAACACATATCCATGCTTTTATGGGTTGTATCATGTCTACTATAGTGACCACCATAAATTCCCCCATGTACTTGTTCTAAGAGAGTGGTAAGCTCTTATTTCATTCCACATTATAGTATGCTTCCTTTAGAATTATGATTGTAAAGGGTGTTGTATTGAAAGACATTATTGAGAGCTTGTTCACATATTCAAGTATTTTCATGATAATCCATGTTTGGAGGGTATGTTTGATGTTCAATAAATTAGATTATGTTTTTATAACATGGGCTTTGTCAAATAGTGATAGGATCAATGTGACATATTATTGAATCATTTTATTTTATAGAATAAGGTGATTTTATAATTTGGATAAGAAATTGGTAATCATTGAGTACTTGTTGAGGGTGAAATAGAGATGCTAATGAAAGAAGAGAATCAACTATGGTATTTTGATCTATTATAATTTATTCAATGGTAAAATAAACAAATTAATTAGTAAATGTTATATCCATCTAATGATATGTGATTAATTTTTTTCTTTTGCATTAATAATCACCATTAAATCGGCAAGAAATAAGTTGTGAGTCACCTAAAGCTTGTAAATATCGGATATCTAAGTTGAGTGAAGCTTTCATGACTAAAATTTGAGCATCTTATTCAACCATGTTATTATTGACATCAAAATTTAATAAAAATATTAAAGGTATGATCTTACCATGTGTATTTGTTATAATACATCATACCGTAACTCCTTGAAGACATTTTACACCATCAAAGTGAAATGTCTAGGTGTCTTCATGTAAATCAATGGTAAATTCAAGTAGTTCACCAATAACTTCTTTAGATTTAGTAGTATCTGGAGTGATATTGGTATCTTCTTGATTATTTGCTTTCATATTAGTAGTGAAATTACGAAAATATTCATTAAGAGAGAAATCTTGGTTAAGGCCTTCAAAATAAAGAATCTTATCATTAAGGAGATTATGATGAAGGTTATTTGTCCTAGTAAAGGTGATACTACAAGTTCTTTGAGAATGAATTATCCTTTGATATATTTTATGTAAAAACATGAAGGTCAAATTCCATCAATAGGATCATCCATTTCCCAATTCTATTCCTAGGTAAGAATGATTTAGAGAAGAAATGATGAGTTCAATCGAAACAAACAAGGACATAAGTGGTCCAGTGCATCGTATAATGATAGAATTTTTTAGCTATGAAGTATATAACAAGGCAATCACATTCAAATTTGGAATAAAAAATTTCTTAATCAATGAGTTGTCAACTAATGTAATAGATAACTTAATTTATACCATTATCATCTTGTTGGGCAAATATTATCCCAACACATATGGGGGTTATAGGAGGTATATAATATTAAGGGATAATCATTTGAAGTTGGTCAAAGAGTAAGAGGATTGAGAAAATAGTATTTCATATTATCAAATGATTTTTGGCATGTATCTAGCCATTATAGAGCATTAAATGTTTTGGTAAGGGAGTTTAAAAAGTATATATAGTAAGACATTTTAGGTACAAACCATTAAATTTCCCCAGGTTTACTAAGGAGGTGCAAATGTCAGGAATGGAATGAATAATAGGCATGTTGAAAATAGCATTTGTTTTAGACGGATCAATGTTGATGCCTTGAAGAGAGACTAAGAACCCTAAAACTTTACTAGATGTAACTATACATACACATTTGTATGGGTGAAGTCTAAATTTAAATTTGATTAGTTGATTGAAAATGATAGCTAGATAAGTGAGATGCATTGTATTACATTTAGACTTGGAAATAATATCATCAACAAATTTCTCCACTATCTTATATATAAAAGCATGGAAAATGTGAGTCATTTTAGGTTGATAGGTTACTCTAGAATTTTTAATTCCTATAATTTTGACATAACAATAAGTGCCTCATTCTATAGTTAATTTTTTTTGTGTTGTTTTTTATGTGATATGTGAATTTGGTTATATCCTAATAAATCATTGATAAGTGATAACTTTTCATATCCAGAAGTGGAATCCACTAAAGAATCTATTGAAGGTAAGGGAATGTTATCTTTTAGACAATCTAAGTTAAGATTTTAAAAATTGATGCACATAAAAATAGCCATGGTGAGTTTTTTATTAATGGGAATGATGTTTGATAACCATTATAAGTAGTCAATGGGTTTTATTAATATCAAATCCAAATGTTTAATGATTTATTTTTGATATTAGGTAAAAATTTTAGGTGGAAATTTTTGTTGTTTTTGCATAGCATGTTTTCCATCTTGGTAAGTGATGGTGTTATGCATGACAATGAAAGGATCAATAATTGCCATATATTCATACAATGAATAAAATGTTTCATAATAATAATCAAATAATAAGATAAAGTTATCATGTTCTATTGGAGTGAGTTCTTTAGAGGCAGTAAAAGATCAAGGACATGTTGCTATACAATATTCTATTTTTGTGGCTTTTTTGATGAGCATATCATTTCTATCTTGGAAAAGATATGGAGCATGGGGAAGATAATAAATAATATTTTTCATGATCCAAACTAGCAATGAAATTTTTAAAACAAGGATCTTTTCATTTGATGTTTCCAAGTCTATGATGTTGTTGGGGAAGTTGAGGTTCATTAGCATGGAGTAGTTAAAGTATAGCTTCATCACTAGGGAGTATGGGTAATGGTCCATAGTATTTAACATATTCTTCAAGAACAATGATTTTTATATTTCTATAACCATATTCATAATGTATTTGTCATACATCTTTGTATTTATCATCTAAGGTGATTTTGGGTGTAAGTCCAATTTGAGGGGTATTAGGTTGAGTGTTGTCAACCATATTAGTGATAAGAGTGTTATTTGGTATCACAGATGAACATTCAGTTGTATTAGGGTGGATATCCTTGATGGTATAAATAGAATATAGGGGTTGTAAAATGTTTTGTTGTGTAGGAAGTATAGGAGATTTCCAAGTGGAGATTTCTTCAAGTACACATGGGGTGTCTAATAGTGGAGGATTAATGGAATATACATGACCTTCATATTTTAATTCATTAGTAAAATATATGTCAATTACATAGACATAAAGATTGAAGGCATGTATTTTTACTAATGTCTTTTGATATTTTTTTGCATCTAAGTCTTGTGATTGTGCTTGGGCCATGTTATAATTATCATCACATGTGTGGGAAACAATGCATACATTTGTTTCTAAGTGAGAATAAGAGGTGGATGTGCCTAAATCACTAAATTTTGAAGGAGATATTTTTAAATTATATTGAAATAATTTTACCACTACATACTCATCACATCTGAAATCATATTTTGTGTATGAGACTTCATATGCATTACATGGTGAGGAATTTCATTGATATCATCCATTAGAGGGATGGTATGATCACATAGAATTAAAGAAGGAAGAAGCCACTATGAAAGATAAGGAGGTAATTTAGTTCTATTATAATTATTTTATAATTCATTAGGTTCATCATTATCATAATTAGTAATAGTGACCTATAAATTTGGATTCATGTTAACAAATTTAGGTAGAGGTAAATTGTTAATGTGTGGCATGGTTGGAGTCTGATATTAGGAGTTGGTGTTTGGAAGTTGTATACACCATAGACTAGGATAGGCCTCATTTTTGTATAATTTTTTGTTATGAATGAATTTGATGCATTGACTACTTGAAGAGCTAATAACTTACATACAATATGTCCATGGGTGGCCTAGGATCATATTGCAAGATAATGGTAAATCAAGAACCATGAGTTTAGTGTGTATTGTCTTGTGTTCAATAGTGAGTGGGAGATAAATAAACAAGGTGGATTCGTATTTTTTTAATTAAATTCTCTACATGTGAGATGAGTTTCCTTAATATTATCTTTGGTATATCTAATATGTTGTATTAACCAAAGAGAGGTGATATTAACTCTTAATCCTTCATCTAATAAGAATTTTTTAATGAGGGTATTATTAATTTAAATTTTAATAAAGAGGGGTGGATCATCAATTCAAAAAATATTTTCATCATTAATCATGACTTCTTCAATAAATACTATCAAAGTTTTAGAAGAGGTACAAATAGTTTTAGTAGTATGTACTTCTATAGGTGAAGGGTCTTTTGGATGATTATCTAAATCAAGGGATGGTGGTTCATCAATGTCTTATAAATATTTAATGAGGAATTTATGATGATATGGATAAGTCTAAAATAACTCCATGGGGATTATTTTATAATGAATTGAATTAAGGTCTTCCAAGAAATTACAATGTGATTTATAAGATGAAGAACCAACATGAAGTTTAAGAGGTACAACATTTTTCATAAAAATAGGAGAAGTAGATTGAGGTTCTAAATTTGGAGGTGTTTTGTCATTTAATTCAAAAGGTATGGTAGTGGTCACATATTTAATTAGTCAGTCTTCAGTTGATGATTTTTACTTTATTTAGCAACCATATCTTTTTGAATAGGTTTGTATCTATAATTGACCTTGGTTGCATTCACATATTGGGAATTGGTATAATATTATTCATAATCAACATAGATTTCATAAATATCCTCATTTGAATATTGTACGTTGGAAGTAAAAAAATATTTTTGAGGATTAGATGATGAAGGTTTGGTGAAGTGTTTCTTTTGAGAGGCTTTAACATAGTCATGATGACGTAATTTGAACATAATATCATTTATAAATATATATCCTAACATAAAAGAAGTAATGAAATAGAGAAATCCATGACATGTTTCAATATAATGACCCACATTAGCATAGAACCAATAGAATTTATTAACATCATACCATGAAGGTGGAAAATTATTATAGGTGAAAAGTCTAGAGGGAGATAATAGTTGCTTCATTTGTTGGATTGCTAATGATGTATGAGTGACAAGGGGGTTATCCACTTTGACTAATCCTATTTTTATTTGTGGAGGATTTTTAGTAATCACATTAGTGGAATTTGTGAAATATCCCTTGATGGAATTATGATTTGGCTCAAAATGTTTCATAAGAAAGTCTTATCTTTTAGCTTGATCAATTACATCATTTAAATTTTGTGGAGAAAAGTTCAAACCTTATATTGAAGTGAGGGTGTTAATACAATTATAAAGAGTTTAAATATATTATCATTATTCATGTTAAAATTTGTTTTATGATCCAAACATCTCCATCATTTAGTGAAGTCATGGGTTGATTCGAAAGGTAATTATTTAGCATTGATAAAATGACTAAGACAATTTTCAAGAAGGTCATTTTCTTGAAATTATTTACTAATGCATTAACCAAATGTTTTAATTTCTAGATATAATGGTGAGGTAAGTGATCATACCATTTGAGTACATCCCATGTGATTGTTTTGAATAGAAGTTTGGTGGTAGAAAATATGTTTATTTGAATCCATTCTTTGTAGAGATTAAAAAATGTATTAAGAAAGGATGCATGATATTTATTTCAATCATATTTAATAGTTGGAGAAATATTTACAATATAAATAAAAATAATAAAGGGTGTTAAGGGTTCATTTTGGATATTTTGAAGCATCTTATTATGCATAAGGGGTTACAGAATGATATTTCCATTAGCATCTCTAAAAGGTGGATGGATAAAATTTTGATTAGTTTGAGGTAAAATAATATAAGATTGATTACTCATTTTTAATAGGTGTTTTTGCATGTGCATAATTTGAGATGTATTTGTGTTTGACATGACATTCATTTGTTACATTAGTTGGGCAAGAATTTGTGTGGTATCAATTGGTGAATTTAGATTGTTATGATTTTGATGGGGAAGGTTAGTGTTGGTAATAGGATTAATATTGTTGTGATGGGAGAAATAACATTCCCTATTAAGGTATTTAATATGGGGTTATTTGTTAAGGCTTTACACGTAGGGTTATTTATTAGGATTGTGTTGATTGCTCCCTTAATGTGATAAGGTAGTTTGGATATGGTGGTTTCCTGAGAAGTTTCAAATAGGTCTGATCCGTTAGTATAATAATTTTGGTTAATTTTAACCATATTTCAATCCATAAATGAAGGATGAGAGAAGGTGCACCAAGAGTGTGTGTTCTCTTACGTAACGAAGGTAGGAAGGAAAGAATAACTTATGTATAATCTAAATAGATTGACACTATCCAAAAATATTTTAATTGAGGATATAATGATTTTAAAATAGGAAATTAAGAATAAGGATAAGAAGGATTAAATTTAAACAAAGTTGGCCAAGTATTGGACGAGATCGTCTAGATGGTAATTTTTGAAAAAATAGACTGAATCAACTAGAAGGTACATAATCAACTAGATGGTAAAGGGTAAAATAGAATGACTACATTATTTAATAAGATAAATGGAATAGATGGTAATAAATAGAGTTAAATAGGTTAAATTTATTTTATGGGAAGACCAGCATAAAGATGATGTAAGAGACTAAGTCAACTATGTTCTGTGGGAAGACAAACATAATAGTTTATAAGAGACTGAGTCAACTGAGTTGTTGGTGTTTCATAGGTTGGAAAATTTTGTAATGTTATAAATTTGGATGACTGAGTAGTAATTTCATAGGAAAATCAAATAAACACATAAGAAACTAGGTCGATTAAGTTGATATAGTTACATCATCAAACACAAACCTTGTATCAACACTTGTTAATATAAGTTTTATAATATAAAATATAATTGGAAAATAAAAAGAAGAAACACTGAAATGTAAATACTATTCTAAAGAGAAGACATTCATATGTGTTTTGAATTAGATTATGTTTTTAAAATGTGATAGGGCATTTGGATTTACAAAGTAACTAAAAGAGGTAAGCTAAAGTTTGTTTTAGGTATGTTAAGGTTGAAATGGATCTATATTGGTGATAGTATTAGCTTGTTATTTTGGCCTACCCATTCACCTCATAATCCCATGACAATAAGGGTATCATGTGTTTTTCCAATATATAACATCAACCAATTATTTATACTCAGGCATAAAACTGAGTTGGGTTACCCTTTGGTGATGAAATCCTAGTAGGTAGACCTAGGTAGAACTATTTGAATGCTTAATTCATATTTTTGGATTTAGTAGTGTGTGAGGAAAGAAAGTGACTAATCTAGTAAATTAGCCTTCCTAGTTATACTATGTGCATTATTATAATAAGGTAAGAAGATGAATTAATGATGAATTAATTAATACCAAAGTGATTTATTTTTCTTTGCATAAAAAGACACAATACTAGGTTTACTGGATTGACCTAGTATCTAGATAATACATAGCAGGGTCAATCGTGTCGACATTATCTCTTGCAAAACAATATAGAGAAATGTAGTAAAATAAGTTGAATGAGTTTCATAGGGAAAAATTAGTTATATAACTATGTCTATCTATTCAACTTAATTTATTTTAAGGTGACTATTTTTATAGAATTGAAAACTAAAAAAATACAATAATTTAACTAAAAATTAAATGACTAAGTTGATTAGAATGAGCCTGAAGTTAATTTTATCAATTTATTTTTTGATTGATTTTAGCAATGTAATAAATCTATAGATTTGTATTGTTTTATGTGTTATTTGGATGATGGCTTGAACTTGCATAATAAGATGTTAAAATAAAGTCAAACTAGTCAGCTATGTTTAAGTGAATTGAATAGATAAAAGTAACTAAAATAAATATGTTGATAGGATCAATCTAGTATTCTAGATATAAGTTAGAAATTTTGAAAAATAGGATGAATAACAAAATCTATAGGATCAATCTAGTTTGGTAATGAAAAAATGTGAATAGAGAGCCAAACAAGATCAATAGGTTAACCTCAATTGAAAAACATGTACTTTGATGCATTAATTATGTTAATTGGATTGACAAAGTATAAGATGACCTATAGAGACAAAAGAACTGAGTTGATTGGATTGACTAAGCCATGACACCTGTTCAAAAGTTATTTTACTAAGTTGACATAGTTGATCCACTAGTATGAAAATGAAGGATGAAAACCTATAAGGGTTAGTTCACATTGGATTAACCACAATGTATGTAACTAAAATTAAAGCTGATATAAACATCAATTCTAGCGCAGAGAAGATAAATTAACTAGCTATATCACTATTAATATGTTGATAATCATGGTCATGACCAATATGGATCTAATAAGCCTTCCTAAGGGATATCTTATCATATGACAAAGATAAATAGGGTTACAAATCATCAATTCAAGTAACACCATAAAATATACCTAATTAGGTATTGGTATTTTAATGCAATAATAAATTAAATTAAATATAATCTAGTGTTCACCAAAGCTTATGGCACAAATTGGTAATAAACATAAATATAAAACATGTAAATAATAACTCTACTCAAATCAATATAGAGGTAATCCCAATCAAGGAGAGACAATACATCCATTTTCTATTATAGATGCAAATCTATGTACTAAAATAACAAGAGTAAGAGTTTAGAATATTTACCTTCAAAAAGAACATGTCAAGTTTTAGTATTTTTTGCCAGAGGTTTGGTTCATAAAAAGCACAAAGATAGGCTAGTTATAGGCTATAATATTTATACTATACATCTAAGACACTTCTAAAATAACAGATTCTTCTCCAAGTAGTATGAAACCCTAAGCATTGACTCCTCAAGTAGAATGGTAGATAGGCAAATAAAGAAGTGTAAATAAATGACTATCTATTTGAAATAGGGTAAATTATGTGTATATATAACCTGATTTGACCTTAAACCCTTTTATAAATTTAGCCAATGTAGTTGGCCCAATCAACCCAGTTAGTTATGAAATAAAAATGTTAGGTCTTAGACTAATTCAATTTGTATGAATTAGTTCTCTAACATACTCAATTCCCAAATCTAAGCCAGCCCTGTTGACTATGTTTGGTAACTGGTAAAAATTGATTTTAACTTAGACAAGGGTTATTTGAGGTAGGGAATTATTTGGAGAAGAGTGTAAGGGAGGTGTAAAATCTTAGGGAAACATGTACGAGGGATTTGTATTATTTTTAGGTGTAGGTATAGTGAAAAACAATCTTGTGAAGCACTAAAGGCCTTCCCACCTCTTTTCTAGTAGACCCTTTAAGGTGTACATTTAAAGAGGCTAAGACTCAATGAGTTCTTATAAAGGAGAAAACATTAGTAATTAATAATATTTTAAAAATATTGTGTGCATACATTAGGGACCACTTTAATCTTTATTTCATGTTACAATGTTTAGATTGATGCTCAAAATGAAGTGGTTATTATGATTCTTGGAAACATGCTCATAGGTTTGGCAAGTGATCATCCAACACAATGGTATCAAGCACTAACTCAATCATAATTTACATATAATTACTATCCAAATATAAGTATAGGTCATATCCCATTCCAAATTGTGTATGTAATTTGAAACATCTAAAAGTGGTATTTGATTACTAAGAGTGATACTTAAGACTACCTATCCCTAGATTAGCCCTAGACTTATCCTAGAGCCTATTATTATAGTTATCCATCATTCATATGGGCCATAGACATCCATAGTTATCCTTAAAGCAAACCCAGACATTCATTTCTTGAACTTTACCCTTTGTGTCTAGTGTTATACCATCTAGACACTAATGCCATAATAATGACACTAGCATCACATGGTGCTAGTGTCTTAGAAATGGATATAATTTCCTTTACCTTTCTTTTCCCCATGTAGATATATTTTCAAAACTAGAACTTCCTAGGGTTGAACTAGACCTCTTTTATCACCCACACATGAATTAGAACAATATAAATACAAGAATTTTAGCCCTCTAACCACTATATGGAAATCATATTCAAAATACACATTAAAAATCATAATAATTTATTCACCATTAAGGTTATCAATCCCTATTCTACCCTACTTCTTTATACTACTATCTACAATAGTTCTAAGATTAGATTACCAAAATCTCCAATCTCAAGAAAATTCAAGGCACTCAAGGCCATTATCATACTAGCTTTACTTGGACATAAACTATCACATAGGTAGGGATAACTACATTAGGATGGATCACTCCTCAAAGTATTGGTATGTAAGCGACACTATCCACAAATGGGTGTTAATGATTTCCATCCTACCCTACTAACAAGAACACTTTTCACCTTATGTCATAAAAATGCCCTAGTTAAATGTAGGATTAAGGTTTTCTCACAAAATTATTCATAATAGGAAAATTTCATGTTTTTTAAACTCGTGCATGCAAGAACGAACCTTGGAGATCAGGACAAATGTGCACCCAAAATCTTGGGATAAACCTATATAGAGGACACTACCACCAATATCAGGGCACTATCGACACTTTTCTAATAATGGTGTTAGTATCTGATTTTGGTTATACTATCTAGGAGGGGTTATGGCACAATGATCTAGTTTATAAAACTCAGATCAATTTCCACCTTAGTTTCTAGCACCTAGATCACCAATCTTAGTTTTTTTCTAACTAATTTATTACTTGTAGTATTTATTACTATTTTAAAAAAAAGTCAAAACTAGTCAATGCTATAAAAAATTAGTGGTTTTATTTATTGTATATTATTTACCTAATTTAATCTACTCATATCTTAACAAACATAGGATTTACACATGGTTAATTCCTAAAAGGTTAAAACAATAATCCATCCAAAAGGCATTTATGAATTGGGAAAATTGGGCAAGTAAGAGAAAATAAGTATCGAAGGGGAGGATTTTGCTATATTTATACAAGAGTTAAATGAATGAGAAAAAATATTTGGAATTAAGTTTAATTATGTACAAAATAGGTACTTATATGATAAGGAATGTGTTAGATTTTTAGGTAGGTGATTTATTACTCACGCATCTCAAAAAAGAAAGATTCTCTAAGGGGGAAAACAATAGATGGAAGATGAATAAAAATGGAATTTGTAAGGTCTTAAGAAAAGTTTATGCCAATGCTTATGAATTGGAGCTTTGATTTTACATTAGAATCTCAAAATGGGAATATTCAGAGTCTGCACAAGATTAACACTAAAATAATAGAGCCGAACAACATAATAATATAGAACACATTATAATATTATTTCTCACCTTATGATGAATAATACACAGGATATTAAATAGCCAAGACTGACTATCCATATCCTATATAATAGGAAGGCACACTAATATCAAACCTATTAATAGAGATATGAGTATAAGTAAAATACATTATTTCTATAAACAATATATTATATGAACCAACTAACTATAAATGATATATTGTTAATATATCAATGTAGCTAACTACTAAATTACTATACGATAATTACTATTAATTAAAACTAATAGTAAAAACATAAATGTGAGCACTAACATTAGGCTATCCCTAACATTCCCCTCTAGTGCAAACATGGGGAAGATATCATCATATACTACAACTCTCACAAAAAACTCACATGATGATTTTTAACTTGATTAACCACCAAATTACAAATTACAAACATCAGATGGTTTTACAACATAAAAAAATAGATGTTTTAACTCTTGATTAACTAAAAACCTACAAATGAATGATGGTTTTACATGTGGTTATCCAACAACTAAAACATCCTAATGGTTTTACAGGTTAACCCACAACTGTACATAATGGTACACCATTTTATTAGTCCTCATCATTATTTTTACCTTAAATGGAAATATAAAAAGGAAACATCACTTATTTCAATACTTTAATAGGTATGTACTATTCTTATTTGCACACACATAATGGAAAAATATGACAAACACACCACACTACATATGTCACCAAATCATTCTGAGCCCCATTATTGGTGATTGATAAGAGGCTCTAGAACCTCGAGGCTCCATTTCCTCCTTCCCCCTATTGATGAAGCTAATTTACTTAGAAATAATGTTGATTAAGCTCAAATTCATGATTTTGTTGACGTAAAATCCCGCATAATGCAGACATCACATACAAGTGAAAAAACATCTGTAAGGCAATTTTTTTTTAAATTTTTACAATTTGGACTTGATATGATGTAAGACTTTTGAAAAATACAAAAAACCTTATTGAATTTACTTTTTTAGACATAAAAATGACTTTGAAAATTTTAACACACTCTTTCACAAAAAAAAATTACTCAAAATGCTTTATTGATGGAAAAAAAAATTTTAACATTTTGATAAAAAATTACATTGACACTATGGATTTTTGGATAGATATACTCTTGTCATAAAAACAAAATAAGATTAGAAAAGAAAACTATATACAATTTTATATTTGTAATAAAAAAATTTAATTAGAAATCTATTTGTTACAACTAAAAATAGACTTAAAATAGATACTTTACTCAAACTATTTAATCCAAAATATAAGTAATAAAAAGTAATGACCTTAATTTTAAAATAATTAACTAAGTTATATCTAAAAGATAATTTAAGACATAATTTCCTAAGACTTAATTTGATGCTTTGAAAATAATATAAAACTAAACCTATAATTGACACGACTTTTTCTAAAACCTAAAATCCAACCAAACTTACAAAAAAACATTTGAATTATTAAGCTAATAAATTAAAGAAAATATGGTTTTGGTGGCATGGATAGAGAATTTCTAGGCTGTGTGGTGAAGATTGATGTGGAAATAAGATCAAGTAGAAAACATCATGCACTTTTCAAGATGCCCCTTCGTTGACTACTCTCTTTTCCCTAGTTCATTGGTATACTCCCAAATATAGGCATGAAATCAGATATCCAAAAGTCACATGATACATCAAATCATAGTATCAAGCCCTCAAAAGGAAATTGAATGCATATAATTTCAATCCATTCATTCAAAATTATGTATGTGTATGGATTTTTCTCTGTAAGTAGACTATTAAATAGCGAATATATAAATGGTGTCAAGTTAGCTTACATATATGGCATGTTTTAGAGGGAAAACTTGCATGTATATAAGCATCAATAGCTAGTGAGATGAACTCCATAGATTTTGACATTGAATAATTATCAAAATATCTATTCAAAGTTGAAAAGATCAATCTCTTTGATGAACTCTAATATAGAATATACATAATCTAATAGATTTGACAATTTTAAGATGTGAATATCAGCATATCAACAAGATAAATTTTATGGTGAAGTGAATGACACTTCAAATAGAGATCAAACCATTAATATGTAGGCCAAAATTGATTTAGATAGCTCACTAATGATGTAAAATGTCACTTTTCAAGTGTGAATAGCTCCTTGTATTTGCATAATTTTTTCATATAATTTATGGGTTTTCTTCCCCTTTGAAAGAGATTTTTAGATTAATTTGAATCATCCAATTTTGTTGAGAATGATGATTTTCCTAACACTATTCCAAATTGATTTTCTACTCTTTTTTTCTAAAGCATATATTATTTGAGTGTAGTCTGGTAATATACCAATGTCAGCTATGGTAAAAGCATAAACGATTTATGGTTTTATGAAATAGCCCCATAGGTTAAATATTTGAATAACAAGACATCTTAAATCATGGTAGGCCTATGTAATTAGAAGAAAATGGATTGAGCCTTTCTCAAATGTAAATCTACCTTGTTTAACTAAAATTACAAAACCATGATTGCAAACATAATACGAGACAATATAAAATGCTAGTTGCCTCTCTAAACTACCTATACTCCCATCGGAGGATCCTTGTTTTGATATTAGATAATATGAATATTCATAGTTTTTACAAGATTAACACTAAAATAAAAGAGCCAAATACCACAATAATTAAAAATGCATTATAATATTATTTATCAACCTGATATGAATAATACATGGGCTATTAAATATCCAAGACTAACTAACCACTTCCTATAAAAATAGGAATGCACACTAAAATAAAACCATTAATATAGATACGGGAATAAGTAAAATATATTATTTATATAAAAATATATTTTACTAACAAAATATACATGATATATTTTTAATATATCAATGTAACTAACTACTAACTTACTATATAGTAATTACTATTAAGTAAATAGTAATTTACCTAACAGTAAAAAAATGTGAACACTAATGTTAGGATATACCTAAAATATCACCCATATTAAATGTATTAAAAATTTATCCTTTCATAGGATATAATAAATAGGAAGAGGCACATAAATAAAATTATGATTAGAACATGTGTCAGGAGTAGAAACTACCAAAGGCATAACCAGATCAGGTTGAAGCCATTATAGACAAGGCAATGGTGAATAATAAATTACATAAGAATTAATTTTAGTACTTTATAAAGTGTAAAGACGATCCAATTATGAATGAAATATGGATATTACCTTAAAATATATTCAATCATGGCAACAATGTTGAAGAACTCATGATCAAGAGCTCAAGAACAATTTTTTATTTATTGGTAGTTTAATGCATGTGCATGCCTGTAAATAGAAAAATGTGTTTATTTTATTGATATTAATAGTTTTGAGAGATTTTTTGAGGTAAAAATGTATCTTTATCTAGGATTCAATTTTATTTTTTAAGTCTTTTAGAAGTGTTTTTAGTTTTTCTTAAAAAAATTGAAAATTCAAAAAATTGAATTGTTTTAAAGGACTTGGTGAGTTGTATAGGTTTCGATACTTAGTAAGGGTTTAATAAGGGTCTAAAAAAAATCTTTAAATTTTTTTTTAACCATTAACCACGTATAATTTTGTATTAAATTCATTCAAGGTATGTGCAATATAGAATTCATGGTTAAAATTGGCATGTTTGATGATCACTAGGTTGCTGAGGAATACATGTTGTATGAAACCAATATTAAAAACTTAGTTACAAGTTTATAAACCTTGAACCATAAAATAAGGAGATAATAATATCTGAAAAGGATCATAAATAAAAATTATCAAGCTTTATGGAGTAATTCTTAGATAGAAAATAGAGCTCTGTGATAGTCTATAGGAACATTTTCTGTATCAGTTGAATATAAATGAATAAATGATCTTTTGTTATGATAAATGATATATCTAAGATAAAATATAGGTTAAATTTAATTATTTTAAGTTTTATTTTATCTTTTTGTTGTTCGTATGAAGTTTCCAAGTCTATAGAGACCAAAAATAGGGGTTTAGTGTTACAGTTCATTATAAAAAAGATTTTTTTTGTGTTTTTATAATGTTCTAAGCATGGAAATCAATTGGTTTATTAGGAATTTCTTTTAAATATCCTAATAAAACCATTATAACCATTTTAAATTATTATAAAATAAATTCCTTATATTCTAGCTTTTGGGTCCCGTATAGTTTGTTATACCCTAGATTAGGTTTTGAGACACTAAAACATGAATATATCTCAAATTAACTTGTAAAATTCAATAAACGTTTATTGGTATATTATATCAAAGTTAATTTAATACATTCAATTTTATTTTATCCTTTATAATCTTTATTGCTGTATATAATTATGATTGTGTGGCTACATACGTAAAATAGGTTTTAAAATGGGCTAAAAGATAAACTTTCTAATTTTCTCGATAATTCAAGAAAAGAAAAGTTGAATAATTTGTTATTTGTGTTTTCTAACACGTTAATTAATTTTTAAAATCACTTAAGACTCCTTCATATATGATATTTTACTAATATTCCATTCTCCCAATAAATTAGACCTACTGAAAAGACTATAAGCCCATACTAAGAGTTAGTCTAGAAGAGGTTTGATTCCTTAACTAAATTACACTACTTTACCAAATATTTATGGTTCCTATAGAGCATATTTCAGTTTTTTATCCTAAAAATATGAATCTATTATTAAAATGAAATATAAAATGTCTACCTTTCCAAGGCAGCCTATCCTTGAAATGCCATTTTAACAGAGATTTATCATAAATTCTAAAGAGCCTCTCTATAATCCTACACATCCCATATTGATATTATAGTGAATTAATGTTATTTTAAATAATTTACTAGTATAAAATTCATACATTCCATGATGGGTTCCTCAAATCCCTAGAGTTCATGATTCTTAAAAATATGCACAATATGTTATAGATCATTAGTTTGATAGTGGTACCTCTAGTTTATAATGAAATTATTGTCCAAGTCTTGTATTCATCTCATTTCAATGACCATATTAAGTAACTTTAGATTCCTAAAATTTCACCATTCCTATCCTAGACACAACACCAATTGATTATGAGTCCCTTGTAGGAATCATCGGTTAGTATCTTTATCTATAATTTTTTTGTTCATAAATGCAAAAATGTGATAAAATAGGAAATAAAACACCAAAAAACTTTAAAAATAAGTACATGTGCAGGATTTGTGTAGTTATTTACACTATTTTTTTTGTGTTTAGTATACTAAGTATTTCTCTATATATCAAGTTTTTATTAAAAATTCTTCAAAAATTGTACATGAGTGAATACATAACATGTAGGTTTCCATTTGGAGACACAATTCCAAATTATTTTTTTGTCTCAAACTTATAAATTGCATACCAAAAAAAACGTGAACCAAATAGTGTCTAACCCTAAATTTTTGATAGGTTTGAAAAGGGTTAGGAATATAGAAATATTTCAAGCACAAGGGTGATAAAATAATCTATAGGAGGCTAATTAATTGCAAACTCAAGTAAATGAATATTATAAATTATAATATATAGATTTGCTAAATATAGAAAGTATTTAATTCTAAATATGTACAATTTATTGTAATACCAAATAAAAAACATACTTAGTTGAGTTTACTATGAACAAATAGATCTAGATTAGAAATAAGTAGAAAGTATGAAGGATTAGTATTTTGGATTAGTCGTCATATTTTGAAAATTTTATATGGATTCGGACACTACCATTGAATTTGAACACTACCATTGATGATAGTGTTTGGATGTGATGCAAATGTATAGTACAAAATAATGAATGGATCTTGATGTGACCAACTTCATTATTCTAGTTTTCTTGTCACCTTTATATTGATGTATTCAAATCTAGGATATAGATTTTTTCTCATTTCTAATTGATCAAACCATATCTCATCATATATACTCACCCTTAGAATTAGTTTGCTTAAAATATGTTGGTGGGTTCATAGTGTTGAGTGACCTCAAAGATCCTTATACCAATCAGTGTTTCTTACATAGCCAATACTCAAAGGAAGGTCTCAGACTTATGTAATTCTCCCCTATGTAACGAAATCTATGGATAAAATGGTTAAATATACTGTATGATGAACCACAAAGGTATCTAACTTGTAATTTAGTAGATATATCTCATGTAATTTGAATTTTTAAAACCTATAATATGACTTCTCATATGCTTGATATACAAATAAGGATGAAAAGGATAGAATAGATTAGTTATGTTATTAATTGATTTAACTTTAGTATGTTTTTTATTTGTATTTTATAAATGAGTAATTATAAAGCTTATATCTATATTTATGCCATACTTTTTGAAAATATCTAACATTAGGGTTAAATAAGAAAAATAGGATAACCCATAGGTTCAAAAAAAATTAATTTGGATGAATCTTTAAATCTGGATGTTAGATAAGGATTTGTACACTTTCATCAATGATAGTGTCCCTCAATGGTTGAGAAAATCAATAAGCCTAGAGAAATAGGTATGGATCTAAAAGTGAAATTAAAGCATGATTATCATGTTTTAAGCTTTATATGTAGTATATAAGACCTATGTCACTAGAATGATATGAATTAGACTAAGAGATAAGCATTTAGGCTAGCGAGATGGTGAATTTGAGCTTTTTAGAAATAGGTAAATCTAAAAATAAATGGTAGAACAATGATAGATTTTTTTAATTGTAGAATACTAAAATGATATAGATATTGATTTTTATTATCTACTTTCTCCTTAATCTTGTAATTCATAAGGATGAAATTACTAGTTTAAAGGAAATAAATGCCTACCTAGCTGTGTATAACATACCTTGACTTTGAATGATCCCAATGGTATATGAGATGTAACCAAGAGCATATTATAATATAAATCAATGTGCATAATTTTAAATTTGAATTAATTGAAATGATTAGAAATAAAGATAGCAAGGAAGGAGTGCAGATGTGTGTGAATGAAATAATGTTACCTCTTGATGCTTTGACTTGATAAAGATGTTTCCTTATGAAGCATTGGAGATATAATATATTCACACCTGAACCTTTGATGTTTGAAGATGTAGATTAATAGGTATTACTTCCCCAATGTAATGCAAGGTATGAGTTGCAACACGGCCCTTTAGATCATTATATCTCAATCTCATAACTCAAGTGTGAATATAGAATTTAG
>JARHVA010002310.1:2242500-2252500 GCA_037957365.1 Torreya grandis | reverse complement strand
AAAATAAAAATTATAATTCATTTAGTTTAGTATGTGTAAGTGGATCTAGACTAGAAATAAGTGGAAAGTAGGCAAGAAAATTATTCTTGATTAGTTCTCAAATTCTAGAAATTATAATTTTGGGGCCATGGATACTAACATTGAATTTGGACACTACCATTGAAATTAGTGTCTGGATGTGACATAGGTGTCTTATATGGAATAATTATTAGATCTCAATGTGATAAAATTTGATTATTTGGGTTCTCTCACCCTTTCATTAATGTATTCAAATATGGGATACATGTTTCTCTTTGTTAATTGATCAAATCGTATCTCTTCACCATTAAAATGAGTTTTATAAAAATGGATTAGTGGGATCACAATGTCAAGTCAAACTAAAAGACACCTATATCAATGAGGATTTCCTACATATCCAATGATCCAAGGATGGCTTCAAACATATTTATTCATCCCCTATGTGTGACAATGTGTATACACAAGGGTGAAATATACTATATGATGATGCATGTATTGGCATAAATTTTAATTTAAAAAATATCACTCATGTGTTTCTCTTTGATTGCTTTAGACCTATAATATGATTATTATTATGTTTTATATGAAAATAAGGATGAATATTGTAAAATAACTTGTTTTTTTAGTTGACTGATTAATATTTAGTACACGTTTGATTGATATTTCTAGATCAGGAATGACAAGGATTGTAATTGTGTTTATACCATACTTTTTAAAACATGTCATAGTAGGGTTAAATAAGAAAAATAAATTAACCCATATGTTTCAAAACATTTGAAATTTAGAAAAAAAATTACAATTAGACACTACATAAGATATGGAAAGTAACACTAAATCTAGTGTGCCTCTATGACTAATAGTGTTCATAAGATTAGGAAATAGGTATGTGATCTAGGTGGATCCATGTAACATTCTATTTTCAAAAATTCTTCAAATTCTATTCAAATCATTTTCATATTGTATTACTCATTGTGAGCTTTCTAGCACTTTCCATGGTTCGAAAAATGGAGTTTCGATGCTTAAGATATGGCTAGTTGAAGAAATCTTATGACAGGAGGTGTCGAAAGTGACGTGGCACTATTGAAAACATGCCAAGTGGACCAATAGCCACTTGGCATGTGGAAAAATAATTTAGTGCAAAAAAAATGTTGGTATTTTTATTTTTTATTTGAACTTTTCAAACTTTGAAATAAGGCACCAAAGAAAATGCCACATCACCCATCCTATCAACCAAGCATGTACCAAGTCAAATCAGTAGCCTAAGTAGATGCCTTTATCTCAGGCATTTGAAGAGGCGTCAAACATTTCTATTTTAGGCATTAGAAATAGAATTCCCAATAAATGTGGGACTAAACCAAGTCCCAAGGTGCCAAAAAAGGAGGGAAACATTCAAAATCACATGCTACGAGCCTAAAGCCAACCTATTACTCATGCCAAGGCACCTAAAAAGGTGGGAGGAGGTTTTAAACTCCTGACCTGTCATCTAAAAGATTAATGCCTTGACCACTTCAGCCATGGGGGTTGAAGTGTTATAAAAGGGACTAATTTCTACTTGAATAGACATGAAAAGCAAACTGTGTAAAGAGATTTAAGAAGGTTAGAGACTTGTTATTGCTTTGTACGGCCTTAGGCCATTATTTTTAAGTCTAAGAGATACTTTTATAGGCAATAAAAGATTAGAGAAGATCAATTGAAGACTTGTATTTATTTTGGAAGCCATTTGTTGCACAAAATTAATGAGAATAGTCCTGACTTTGAGCAGACGAAGACGTAGGCTATTGAAGCTTGACTTTGTTATCAATTTGCTAGTGAATTCTTTGAATTTTATCTGATTATTATTTAGTTCTGATCTTCATTTTATATCTATTTTTAATTTCTTTATACAAAATTAAGAAAAAAGGTGAGAAATTGAAGGATCTCTTAAACATGAAAAAGTGATTTTTGAATATACTACACTTGTATTTTCAATTTATAGATCAGATTTTTGGTATCATGGTGGTTGTTATTTAACAGTGATTGCTAGTGTATGTTGACAAGGTCTAAATCCCAAAAGGGTGAAGGAAAATGCGTTGAGTATAATCTAGAGATTGGTTCAAGGCATGCTTCAAGGATGGCTGAAGAAGAGATGGAATCTGAACAAGCTTTCTGCTGAGCTTTCATGGACATGAGAAGCATGGTTGAGGAACTTTACCATGACAAACAAAGGAAATCTAAGAATGAAAAAGAAGGTGATTCAATAGAATCAAAAGGTAAGGAAACCAAAAAACCTTCTCCATTAGATCATGGTAAAAAACTATGGAATCTCTCCCTTCACTAAAATTGGATATTAAGTTTGAATTATCAATGTTTAATGGTGAAGTTAATGCTAAAAAGTTGGATAAATGGGTCAAGAAGATTGAATTTTATTGTTGGGTCTAAAAGATTATAGGGGATGAGTCAAAAATTCATTTGGCTACTCTTCGTATGGGAGGCACAGCTCTCATCTGGTGGGAGAGTAAGTTGAAGGAAACCAAGCTTTAAAAAGGTAACTTGATTTCTACTTAGAATGAATTTATTGAATAAATTAGAAAGCAATTCTATCCTTTAGGCTATATGCAACAAGCCATGATGGATTGGCAAAGTTTTAGACAAGGAAAAGGCCAATGTGTTCAAGATTATACACAAGATTTTCGGAAAGAATCTTTACTTTTGAATGTTCCTCTATACACACAAGAAACACTGCTAAAATATATAGGTGGGTTGCATAGTTACATAAGACATATGATTCTTATGTTCAATACCACTAATTTAGATGCAGTATGTGTTCAGGCCACTCATTTAGAGGCTAGAGGAAAATAATCAAAAGAATCTCTTCCTAAAGTAAAAATTAAGCAATCTAATGTTAAGCAATCCAAAGGGGAAAGTTCATCAAGAAAGGGTAAATAGAAATCCACTTATACTATTAAAAAATAAAGAAAACCATTTTGTAATCATTGCAAGAAAAATCATGATGATTCTAAGTGTTGGAAACTACATCCTGAGTTAAGGCCTAAGAGGTATCAAAAGAAAGAAAAGAAGGCTAATGTTATGGTTCAGAACTTAGGTTCAGATTCAGGTGATGAAACTAAGATTACAGTTATGAGATTACATAATGATTTTTCTCTTTCAGTTTCTAGCACTAATACTGCATCTTCTTCTAAAGAAAATTTTGTGCATGTTGATAAGAAAAGAAATGAATTATTTGACATCAGAATTATTTCAAAGCATACTGAGATTGACACTCTATTTGATAGTGGTTCACAAGCATATTTAATTTTTGAAGAGGTTGTTAAGAAGCTAGGCTTACAAACCAATCCCCATCCAAAGCCTTATCCACTAGGTTGGGTGTGTGACAATGCGAAGCTACAAGTCTCACAAACTTGTAGTCTAAGGTTTGCCATCACATCCATGTTCGTAGATGAGCTTGAGTTGGATGTTGTTCCATTGGACATATATGGGATTGTTTTGGGAAGCCGATATCTTTATGATAGAAAAGCAATCTTCCATAGAGAGGATAATAAGTACTTGCTTGTTAAGGATGGCATTGAATATATAGTTAGAGCACATCACATTAGAACAAGTCTTTCCTTGGTTACAACAGGGCAAATGAAAAGACTAGTTAATTCAAGCAAGACGTTTTATCTCATGTTAATTAAGTCTAAGGAAAAATAATATTCTCAAGCTTTGGAAGAGTGTGATCCTAGACACAAGAATGAATTGGTTGAAATCATTTCTACTTATGATGATATATTTCAGGATCATAAGGGCTTACCCCCTAAAAAGGGAGTTCAACATGAAATTCAACTATTGCAGGATTCTCCTCTCCCTAACATTGGCATGTACAAATTATCAGTGGTGGAAAATGAAGAAATCAAAAAACATGTAATGGATCTATTGGTTAGAGATGTTATTCATCCAAGTCCATCTCTTGTTGGTTCACCAATTATTTTTGTGCCAAAGAAAGATGGCACTTGGCAAATGTGTGTTGATTTTCATGCCTTAAACAAAATTACTATTAAGAATCATTACCCTCTTCCACATATTTATGAATTGTTTGATCAATTAAACATGATATTTATTTCACTAAGTTAGATTTGAGAAGCGGATATCATCAAGTAAGAATTAATGAAGGTGATGTTTGGAAAACTGCCTTCAAAACAAAATAGGGATTGTTTGGATGGCTTGTTATGCCTTTCATGTTGTGTAATGCCCCAACTACATTCATGAGATTGATGAATGATGTTTTTAGATAGTTCCTTGATGATTTTGTTATAGTTTACTTAGATGATATATTGACTTTCAGCAAGTCATGGGAAGAGCATGTGATCCACATTAATAAAGTCATGGATGCATTACGAAGTGAAAAACTTTATCTAAAAATGTCAAAATGTGAATTTGGAAAGACCTCTTTGATATACTTGGGTTACATTGTAGGACATGGTAAATTGAAAATTGATCCTACAAAAGTGGCAGTCATTGTTAATTGGCCTACACCCACTAACACAACTGAGGTTAGAAGTTTTATTGGTGTAGTACAATTTTGGAGGAAGTTTATTGCTCAATTTTCATATATTGCATCACCTTTGCATTCTTTGACAAGTGTGAAATAGGTCTTTTAGTGGGGAGGCAAACATCAAAAAGCCTTCAACACTTTGAAAGAAAAGATAAGTACTACTCCAGTCTTTGCACTTCCTGATATACAACAACCATTTGAGATCAAGACAGATGCAAATGAATATGTTATGGGAGTTATTTTAATGCAAGGTAAGAAACCAGTTTGTTATCATTCTAAAAACTTTACAAGTGCAATAAGAAAATATCTAACTTATGATAAGGAATTATATGCATTGGTTCAAAGTGTTAAAAAATGGAAACATTACTTAATGGGCAAAGAAACAATAATACATACAGATCATCAGCCCTTACAGTATCTCCAATCAAAAACTAAGCTACAATAGTCTAGACATTTTCATTGGATGGGTTTCTTACAACAATTTCATCTTGTGATCAAGTATAAAAAAGGAATTTAGAATAAGGTTGTAGATATGCTATCTAGGCCTCCTATGGTTGTTGCATCTATTCTTTTACAACATGGTTCTTTGTCTCATGAAAGTTATAAAGAACAATATGTGAATGATCTTGATTTTTAAGATGTTTATAAAGACTTGATGAGTATTAGACAAGTAGAATAACTGGACTATCATGTACACAATGATCTTTTGTATCATTTGGGTAAACTATGTATTCCTCAAAATGAGAGGGTGCACATGATAAGAGAAGCACATACTTCTCTTATTTTTAGTCATTTTGGAGTTGCTCAAATCATTGCACATTTGAATATGTATTGTTATTGGCCTCATATGTAGGAAAATGTTGCTAAATATATTAAGGGATGTACTCTTTGTACCACAATCAAACCTAGTAATAGGAAACTAGGACTTTACACTCGTCTACCTGTTCCTACTCACCCATGGGAAAGTATCTCCATGGATTTTGTGGGGGGTTTTCCTATGACACAAAGAAAACATGACTATTTATATGTGGTTGTGGATAGATTTAGTAAGATGTGTGTTTTGATTCCTTGCACTAAGCAAATTACTGAGGAAGGTACTGCACACTTGTTCTTTGAACATGTATGGGTTCATTTTGGTTTGCCTACTTCAATTATTTTTGATCAGGATGCTCGATTTATTGGGGAGTTTTGGTCAACTTTATGGGGACTAATGGACACTAAATTAAAAAAGAGCACTACATTTCATCCACAAACTGACAGACAAATAGAGGTTGTGAACCACACTATGGTACATTTGCTTAGGGGTTATAGCAATAAACATCCAAAATTATGTGATGAACAATTGTGTTAAATACAACATGCATATAACTAGGCACTTCATTCTTCTACTATGAAATATTCATTTAATGTTTGTTATGGATAATTGCCTAAATCTCCTGTAGATGTTTGTTATGGACAGGATACAACTATTGGTGAACCAAAAGAAGCCATTCAAGCCAAGAAGTTCATTGAACAAATACAACTCATTCATCAAACTATTCATACTCAATTGGAGAAAAGTCAAGCCAAGTACAAAGCTAGGCATGAAATACATTGTATTAATCACCAATTTATTGTAGGTGATATGGTATGGCTTCACATTAGTAAGGAAAGACTGACAGGTGAAGGTAAAAAGTTGAAACCAATCAGGTATGGTCGTTTTCGGATAACGAAAAAATTGGCACAAATGCTTTCCGATTATATTTACCATCTTACATGTAGATTTATTTATTTTTAAATGTGGAAAATTTGAAATTGTATGAGCCTCCAATGATAATTGATCATGATGAAAGTGTATCTATTCATTTCGTTGATGATTTTTCTCCTGAATATCTAACAAAATTGCAAGAAGATACTATATTTGATAGGAATATGCAGACTTCGTGAAGAGGTAATGTTGAATATCTTCATGTTGGTCTCAAAGGGATGTACCCAAGCAAGGATAGATGGATGGAAGTTAGAAAGGTGAGGGAAAAATACCCTCACCTTATTACCAATTAATTTCATCTTTTGGAGGTCTAACAGTTCCTAGTGGGGAGGATTGATCCAGGTGGATCCACATTCCGTTGTATTTTTAAAAAATATTAAAATTATATTCAAATCATTTTCACATTTTATTACTCATCGAGAGCTTTCTAGTACTTTTCACGGTTCGAAAAATGGAGTCCTGATGCTCAAGATATAGCTAGTTGAAGAAATCTTGCGATAGGGGGTGTCGAAAGTGACGTGGCACTAATGAAAACGTGCCAAGTGGACCAATAGCCACTTGACACGTGGAAAAATAAGTGAAAAAATAATTTTGGTTTGTTATTTTTTATTTAAAATTTTCAAACTTTGAAATAAGGTGCCAAAGAAAGTGCCACATCACCCATCCCATCAACCAAGCATGTACGAAGTCAAATCAGTAGCCTAAGTGGGCACCTTTGTCTTAGGCATTTGAAGAGGGGTCAAACATTTCTATTTAAGGTGTTGGAAATAGAATTTCCAGCAAATTTGGGACTAAACCAAGTCCCAAGGAGCCAAAAAAGGAGGGAAACATTCAAAATCACATGCCAAGTGCCTAAGGCCGACCTATTCCTCATGCCAAGGTGCCTAGAAAGGTGGGAGGAGGTTTTGAACTCCTGACCTATCATCTAAAAGATTAATTCCTTGAACAATTCAGCCATAGGGGTTGAAGTGTTATAAAAGGGACTAATTTCTACTTTAATTTTTAAAAAAACAGACTGTGTAAAGAGATTTAAGAAGGTTGGAGACTTGTTATTGCTTTGTACAGCCTTGGGCCATTATTTTCAGCTCTAAGAGATATTTATATAGTTAAAAAAAGATTAGAGAAGGTGAATTGAATACTTGTATTGATTTTGGAATCCATTTTTTGTAAAAAATTAATGAGAACGGTCCTCACTTCGAACGGACCCAAAGACGTAGGCTATTGAAGCTGAACTCTGTTATCAATTTGCTGGTGAATTCTTTGAATTTTCTCTGATTATTATTTAGTTATGATCTTCATTTTATATCTGGTTTTAATTTATTTATACAAAATTAATAAAAAAAGAAAGAAATTGAAGGATCTCTTAAACGTGAACAAGTGATTTTCAAATATACTACACTTGTATTTTCAGTTTACATATCAGTATGGATGATAAATTGATAGTGAACGATGTTTATCATGTTTTAATATTTATATGTAGTGCATCAGACCTGGGTCACCATAAATATATGCATCAGATTAATAAATAAGCATTTATACATAACGAGATGATCAATGTGACCTTTTTGGGAACATGGTGGTCCAAAATTGAAGGGTAGATCCCTGATTGATATTTATAAAATGTAAAATACTAATATATTATAAATATTATACTTTATTATCTACACCCCCATTTTAATATACTAATAAATAATGTTTAGATTACTATTTTAAATGAAATAGATACATACATGTGTATGTGATACAAAAGCATCAAGCTAGAAATTTTCATATTTATGTTTTGACAGTAGGAGGTCAAGTTGGTCAACCTTAGAATGAAAATGTGTGTAAAGAGACCTTAAAAGGTCAATTTATATATTTTAGGTCATTTTTAGTCCCTAATATTAGTGTTAAGGGTCAAGGAGGATTTTAATAATCTTTCTAAGTTGTATGTTTCCATATTCATAAGGATAGGGGCCAAGTTTTAGCCATAAGATCAAGAAAACCTCATGTTGAAATTGTAATTAGAGAAATTTTGGTTTGTAACTTCCATAATCAACCTTGAAGTTGGTTGAAAAGAAGAACTTGTACGTGAGTCTAGGAGAGGAGATAAGGAGAAAATAGGGAGAAAATTTGATCTACAAGGGGAGAGAGGAAAATAAAAAAAATGGAAAAATATTCCAAAAACCCTCTTGAATGATAATCAAATCTATGTACGGAATGTATCATGATGACTATTAATTCAATGAATGAAGATAAGTGAACATGGTGCTTTTCACTCTTCAAGTCAAATGGATTGTTCTTTATATATATGTTCATTGTTTAGGTGAGCCTTCAAGGCTATACATATGTTTGGATTTGATGTGTATCTACAGGTTTGGGGAGGATTGTATGTTATAGTCAAGAAGGAAAGGATTGAATAATTATGTTAGGGGAAAGAAATAAAAAGTATTCATTTTGTAATGTTTTTAGTATCTTTTAGGACCTTGAATTACTGATCAATTAATTAAAATTGAAATAATTCATGAGAATTTAGTTCCTTTTGTATATTATATTTGTTACTTGTGGCAATCCAAGGTATGGGATTGTAACATTGTTTGGGAAGGTTGGTGTAAGAGAGGTTCTTTGTTTGGTGAATAAATGTTTTATATAAGAGATAAGTTTAGATAAAAAAAATATATACCTATTCTTATGAGGTCAAAGTTTAGCTAAAATCATAGTAGATAGTTCTTGGTTAATAAGAACCCCTATTTCTCAAGCAAAGACTCTATTTGGTAGGATAAAGTACTAGGTAGATACAGTGATAGTTAAAGGAATGAATGTTGATGCATGGTTTATTATGAATTGAAAATTTTAAACATGTTCGAGTGTCCAAAAATAATCCTTGGTATCAACCTTTAAATTGGTTTTTGAGATACAGCCCCTGAGTGGTTGCCCAATCTTATTTTAGGACTCAAGAGGTTGATGTTTATGGCACATTTGGTTTTGTCATGATATAGAAGAGGATTTTGAGAATTGGTATAGAGATACATATTTTATATATACATATTAAATGTCTTAAGGCCTTTTTTAATACCTGAACCTAAATATATGATTATGTGTACCTTGTTCCACCTTATATAGTCAGTTTTGGAGACGATTCTATGTTTGAAGCCATTCTAGGAAAATGGAGATTGAAAAAGGGTTATAACTAATTTTTTGAGGTTTACTATGTATATATATATATATATATAACCATTTTTTATTCCTTTTTAAATTCTCTTGAACTCAAGCAAATGACTTATTAAGGCTCACGGGCCTATGCAGGGTTAAAAAAGCCCTAGATTAGGGTTTTGAAGATTGTAGGAGTTTTAACTCTTAATTTTTTTAAAAAATTTGTAATATTACCTTATTTTATGTGAAAATAATTAATAAATATTTTTAAATTTGATTTTATATCATACATTATAATTTTTAGGGTTGGATTGTGTGAAAGGGCTAATTAGACCTAGTTTAGAGAACATCTACGAAGGAAGTATGAGATAAATGTGGGAGTTAGTATATGAAATTTGACACAGACATGAAAAATGATATAGGGTACCTATAAATTCCCTTATAATCTTTATATCAATCATAATTTTTCCATACAAGTCAAAATATAGTAAAAAGGCTATAAGCCTTGAGAGAACATGGTAACCTTGAGGTGTGGAATCAAGTGTTGAAGTGACATTAATGGGTTTAAATAT
>JARHVA010002310.1:2225000-2235000 GCA_037957365.1 Torreya grandis | reverse complement strand
TGTTATCCATACAAGGAAAAATATAGTAAAAAAGTCTACAAGCCTTGAGAGAACATGGTAACCTTGAGGTGTGGAATCAAGTGGAAAAGTGAGATTCAGGGGTTGAATGAGATTCAATTGGGTATAGTAAGATAATTCTGGATCATTTATGAAAGAAGACTAAGTCAATGATACCTAGACCAAGATTTGGTCCTTGAGACCTAAGTGAGTTGTCTAGTTGAGAAGCTTGTGGAAGAATAAGATGGAGTTTGTGAGTAAAATGTATGTTATTAAGAGAGAATGGTTTTTGAATGAAAAAAATAAAGGTATAATTATACAAAGTGGTGTTTATAAATGTTAAATAAATAATAACTATCAAGGAAACTATCAATCATAGTGAGTAGAGAGACTAAAACTAGATTGAAGCAAGGACAATCAAGAACAAGCCATAGAAAATGATTATGATAAGTAAACTTTGGAATTTTATAATGATGTTTTTGGAGACTAATCCATTTACCTCTGCATTAGTGCATATAACACACCTTACCTTTACTTCATCCCACATTGAGTGCTTTTTCGTGTATGAACTTTAACCAAGAGCATGTTACAATATTAATCAATGCATATAATTTGAAATTTTAAATAATTTAGATGCTTGAAAATAAAGAGAGCAATGAAGGAGTACACATATGTGTTGATGCAACAATGTTGTCTTCTAATTCTTTCACATGGTAAAGATGCTTCCTTATGAAGCATTGCAAGTGGAAGAGGTTCATAACTAAAACTTGGATATATTAAGATGGATATTAGAAGGTATTATGTCTCCAATGTGATGAAATGGATGACTTATGACATGACCATTGAGATAATTATATCTTAATTGCATAACTCAAATGTGAATATATAATCTGGTGAGGGTGAGTGATTTCATCAACATTTCCTTTAAATATGGTGATATTGGATGATTTAATCACTCCAACATATACATTTGGTGAGGTTTAATAATTTAATCACTCTAGTCTATAAATATGGTGATTTTTAATGATTAAATCACTTCAACTTATAAAATGAATGAATTGTTATAGATGAAAATGATTGATAATAATACATATTATGTAATTAGTACATCAAGGTCAATAGTGTAATTGCTAAATTTTAATTTATTTGGTTGAATAGAATGACATATGCACCTATAATATTTTTGAGGTGGATTATGTGTCATAATTATTAAAAAAAATATATTTCATATCTATGCAAAATCTACTAAATATATAGGATTATGACCTACGTGTATATTTGAATCATTAAACTATACACAAGATTATGTAAGTGTGGTGGTCATAACTTTATGACATGACCCTAATAAAATTTGAATATGCATATTAAGTGTATAATTTTGGAGGCCATGACTTTGTGACATGTCCTAAATGAATTTTGGAAATGCTGATAAACTATGTAAATGTGGAGGTCATGTTTTTATGACATGCCCTCACTATAATATGGAAAGTGTGAAAAATGAGTATGTCATGAATCTATGACATTCCCCCACTTCTATGACCCCTCACCATCGAATGCCCCTGCCCCCCTTCCCCCCCACCCCCCACCGACCCACCCTTTCCCCTCTCTATTTTGAGGTGAGGGGAATAAAATTTGGTAGGTACCTTACCTCAAAATGACAAGGTAGCTATATAATGTTTTTATGAATCATGTTACATATAGGAGTAACATTTCAAAGTAGATATATATATGAATCTCTCAGTATGTGATATATCAATTCATAATATGCATGATATATATTATGGAAATATATATAGAGTAATAGTACAAGTTTAGAAAAAAATCAAGCACAGACAAGAGCACTTAATGTAATGCAAAAGATTGGTACAAAGAGACTACATACAAGGGGCACACTAAAATTTTAGCACAATCAAAAGGTATTAACTACTAAAGTTTTCAATAAACATAGTATAACAAATTAAAATTTTCAATCAACATATAATGGCATAAGGGCCAACTAGTGAAGAACATATTTGAATATTCCAAAGCAAGTCAATAACAAGTAATAGAACACATTCAAGGAGGTGACAATATGAATTGATGAAGCATAAAATACTAGAATAAGAATATCATACTAGTCTCTAAATATATGTGTTTGGTAAAAATGTTATGTAACATAAAATATCAGGTACACTATGAACAACATAACCATCTATATATACATGCATACCCATTAATACATAATATCCAGCATGATAAAATATAAATGATCATAAAGTATATGTAACTTATATCAATCATGACTAAATAAGTAGATTCCCCCAAAATGATATATGATGAAATTAAATGAGGGGTTCAACATATGTAAGTGGATATATAATATATTTGGGTTTGATTTTATCACACTCAAAGATGTGTGAACATATGCGTATATAGAAGCAAAATGATATGTTATCTATTAACATAAATTAAAAAAAACATGTATTCCAAGGAGTTAATAAAACATGGGAATGATAATTTTTTTTGTATTTTTTAACTATTTAAATGTTAAATATGTAATGCTTTAACATCAATATAATAACAAAAATCACTTTTTGAATAAACTGTGTCATATTTAGATGATCAATACATTTCAGATCAGCTACTATGATCCTTCATCAACAGAGAGAAGTATGTTGGAAAAATAGAACCTTGAATCTTAAAAAATGAATGAAAAAATAGTCATTACAAAATATTGCCTAAAAAGTGTTGAGGTGTCATCAATGATGTCTCCAATGTGTCCAAGAATGTCCATGAGGTGGCAAAGATTGTTCATGATGTGTCAACGTTTCTAGCTAGTCAATGAAAAAGTGTGCTTCAGTAGTCATGCATGGATCTTCAGTGTTTGGCTGGATAGGTAGGTTTGTGGATGTTGATAATGACGTGATAATGTTTCATAGGCCCTATGGGGTGTCAAGAGTGATTGGAGTGCTCGTGTAAGTGAAATATTTTCATTTAGTTCATCCTTGTGGTTCTATAGACCTAGTTGGTCTATTGGTAAATCAAGTGTCATAAGAAAATGGTCACATGGGTTTTGGTTTATAGAAAAATTTAGGTCTTGACATGGTGTATACAAAAATTTATGGCAGTGAAAATTTGGTCTCCTAGGCATATTTCTCTATTTTCCATACTTAACCAAATTTGCATTAAAAAGTGAATGTGGGAATTTAAATATTTGAATTTACAAAGGAAAACTAGTCCTCATTATTTTGGCTATAAATTTTGATGTTGGATGAATTTTATGGTGGTATACAAACCAAAATAGTATATAATTTGAAGGGATATCTAATAAAAATAATTTAGAGGTTTGAGTAGTTGTACACTTGTATTTATTTTGGTCCAAATTTTACTAAGGTTTTGACCTCCTTCTACAAGTGACCGAAGAAGGATGTTTCAGTTTTTCTTGAAGATGTTTGAATGTTTCAAGTTGAAGTAGCTATTGATAATTTTTTTAGACTCCCTGAATATTATTTTTATGGATTTTTGTGGTTTGAATAATCCATATTTAATATGAACAATTGCTTACAATTTGACTTTCAATTCATTCATGGTGATTTCATGTACACGACAAATGTTTGGTAGGTTTTGCCTATGCAAATATGTGTAGGGATGAATTAAATAATTTCAGGATAGCTTAGGGTTCATGTGTCATGTACTTATGTGATTGTGACTGATCTTGTGTTCATAGTTTATCTTGGTGAGGTGCTAAATGGTTAATAGGCCTCCATGGACATAAAAGAGCTTCTTAGGCCTAATTGAAAGGTGTTAATGCTTAAGGGTGGTCTATCAAAGATATTGAAGACCTATTAAGGTGTTTTTGATTTTATTAAAAGTTTTATAGAATCCTTAAGTTTTAAGTAAAGTTTTTTTGGATAACCAAGAAGTTGATGATCATTTAGACTCTATAAAGAGTAAGATCAGAGGTGAAGGTTTATAGAGTTAAGATGAAAAGTATAGTAGAGGGTGAGTGTGCTTGGTAAATGGAAGAGAAAATCAAGTTGAAAAATTTATGAATGACCTATATGTCATATTTTTTATTTTATAATATTTTTATTATAGAGTTGAAAATGAATGAAGAATTATAGAGTGATCCAAAAGGGTGTTTTGGATGCATTACTTGTGTGTGAAGGTTTGAGAGAGTGAAAAGGATTGAAGAGAGTTGTTATATAATATTTCCCAATCATATTGATAGGAAATCAGAGTTCAATACCTATTGATATTAGAGGTGTTGTGTTGGTGCTTGTTCATGATTAGGGGTGGGTGTTCCTTGTGAAGTGGGTGCTTCACTAAAGGTCTCTTGTTTGTAATATATTATAGGATTATAGTCCATGTGTATTAGTGATTGAGAGTGGGTTTTATCCCCCATGAGGGTTTCCAGCATAATTCATTTGCTATGTGGAATTGATATTTCATATCTTTCTTTGTGAATGGTTTGTATGCTTCATGAATGTTTATGATTGAGTGCTAGAGAGTTTAAAGTTTTGGAATTGAATTTGACTTACTTACATAATTGATTCATCCCCCAGTGATTATACCTCTAACAATTAGTATTATATCCATACCTTATTTATTAATGTTTAACCACTTTAAGGTGTTCCAAGGTATAATATGTCTAGTAAACATGTTCAGGGTTTCTCTACAAAGCAAGAACCATTGTTTAATGGGTCTAATTATGATTTTTGGAGTGCAAGGATGAGGACATACATCATGTCTCTAGGTTTTGATATTTGGCAATCTATTATGGATGGTTATTCTACACCTCATACTCCCCCAACTAGTGTGGATGATAAGAATTTAACTAAGAACAATTCAAAAGTATTGAATTCTATAATTTTTGGCCTATCAAAGGCTGTGTTCACCAAGGTGATTCATCACAAGTCTGCCAATGAAATTTGGGTCAAATTACAAAATATCTATGAAGGGGAGTCAAAGGTTAAGCTAGATAAATTATCGAATCATTGAATGTAATCTAGGGGTCTAAAAATGAAGGAAGAAGATATTATGGCATCCTATCTTCTAAGGGTTGATGAGGTAGTGAACATGATCAAAGGTTTTAGAGAAGAGATTAAAGAAGCTACTATGTTACAAAATGTACTAAGGTCTCTCACCCTTAAATTTGATTCAAAATTATCTACTATAGAATAAAGTCATGATATCACCTTGATGAAGGTGGATCAATTTCATGGCATCCTTACTACCTATGAGGTGAGACTGATTGAGGATAGACTTCTTAAGAAGGAAGCATCCTTAAAAGTGATCAAGGAGACAAAATCCAAGAATAAAAAGTTAAGACTTGAAGAATTTTATCTCCATTAAGATCAACTTGAATTCATGATTGTAAGAAAACTAAATGTAGGATGTGGTAACTATAAAGGGAAACTTATTTTTAATTATTTTTTATGTGGTAAAGTTGATCATTTTGTATATAAATTCATAGATAGAGGTAAATCTATTGTAGATGCTACTTTTATACACCTTGTATATTGTGTCTTCGTGATATGTGTTGTAATGCCCCCTGTTGAGTAATTATTTAAATAATTACATTTTACCTTCAGCTTTATCATTCACCACATAGGTTAAATTAGTTAATTACTATAGTTAAATAGTAATTAACCCCTTTATTACTATCCTTAACCATAAAATATCAAAATTAAATAAAAATCTAAATCTACCCAACCTCTTAACAAGCTCATCCCATGGTTAAAACAACCCAAACAACCTTAGAAGTCATTTCAACCCTTATTTACCCCATACCAACTTGTTGGAATGGATTTTTAGTCATCTTTACCCATTTTTGGTAAACTGACATCAATCCTCCAAGATCAATATTAATTGGTTAGGATCAATGCCGATCCATAAAATCACAATAGACCTCTATTGCTCGAACTAAATGAACATGAAATGAAGGAGACCTTTTTTATCATGAATTTTTGTCAAAACTACTCACAAATCTGCATAGATCTTACCAACATCTTGTTAGCTTTAAAGAGCACTTGATAAGTGATAATTGTTAGGTGATTTTCAAGGTAATTTTTGATTGTTTCTAGCATCACTTTATTCAAACCATCCAAGGTTAGTATTATATTATATTTAAGCATTTATTTAATTTTGCATCTCTACCTTAAATCTATATTCTATTTCTTTAATTTTATTAATTTTATAGGTCATCACTATAATATTTTTAGTATTAAGCACTTTTGCATAAAATCAACATCAATTCATTTGAATCGATGTCAATCTTATTAGATCACCATTAATCCTTTGCCAAATCATAACATAACTCTTAAACAACCTATTTTAAATCTAGTGTCATCTATGTTTTGTGTTTGTCTATTTTACAATCATTTTTTATCATTTTATCAAAACTACAAGTTTTTATTATAGCTTGTTTTTAAAATTCATGTAGATGACCCTATTAGTATTAATACATGATTTGGTTAGCATTTTTGATATTTCTATAGTCCCTCGACCTTTGTTTATTGATCAAAGTGATATTACATTTGAGTTAGGACTTTGACTCATGGATTTTATCTGTGATTTTGCATACATTGAAGAATAGTTGGTTGTAACCCAAGAAGACATAGATATTATTATTGAATTTTGAGATGCTTATTTTAATCATATTAATCTTGTTGTTGATTAAGTATCTTTAGTATTGCTTATCCATATTATACATATTTTTTAATTTCATGTTTATTTGTAAACATTAATGTTGAACATGGGATGACATCCATGTAAGGAAGAATATCACTTTTTGGGACTAGTTTCTTACTAGGCAACCCAATTATTTTTCTATTAATCCATTTTTTGTTAAAGTGTGGTGAATTATAGGTCATTCCTCCCTAGCCAAAGAGGAGTCCACACAAAGCTTAATCAACGGTGTGAAACCATCCATATCTCTAGGTAATCTTAAAAACCCTAAATTTACTTTGTTTTTAGTAGCTAATTAGTCCACATTGAAAAGCATAAAAAAAACTAAACATTATGGCACACCCGGTGGGACATAGGTCTTATTTTTCTTTGTTAAATTCAAAATCATTGAATTTGATTTCTTTCCCTTTCTTTGTTTTTATGCGTTAATTCAAGGATAACATTAATATTTCATTTTATTTCCTTTTCTCAAATAGTTAAAATAAATTTCTTTCATCTTTTCTATTTAGATTCTTTCACATAGAATAATCTTGGCGAAAATCTATCATAGTTATCACTTTATCCACACAAAAAACAAATCACAGTATCAATCAACACATATAAACACTTGACATAAGTAAATTTATGGGGATTTAGTCACCTCATGAAAACCTTCTTTCCAGTGATCCTACTTAGAATTCACTGCCAAAGGGAGGACCAACTCAGTTCTCTGGCTAAGTATAATATCTAGACCTTTGGCATATTTTGGCTAAGCACATGCACTAGATATGGGATAATGATTTGAGGGGAGAAATCCCCAAGTATCAAGCCATGTAATGATACTAGTACATATCTCCTTTGAGTTCCAAAAAAAAATTATTGAAACCATCCTTAGATTACCGTTTCTTAGGACCTTCATTATATTTTCTTTTTCTGTATTTCCTTTCACATCTTAAAGTTAAAAGAGATTAAAAAAAAACTTTTTGGAATAACTTTAGTGCGTGTGTCTTTCATCCATCATTAAATTGAGACAATTCAAAAAATATATTTTATTTGTTTATTTTATTTGTTTGTTTTTTTTTCTATGTCATGGTTTTAACTAGGCAACAGTCAATGAAAGAATCAAAGAAGGGTGTTACATCCTCTCCTATGGAGCATCCACCTAGTCCTAATTCTTCTCCTAACTGCTTTGAGAATCCTATGTTTCCATAGTATTATCCTCAAGGAGATCCTACATTGGAAAAAATACTAGACAATAACCCTATTACTCTTAATTATTATATGAATAGTTGAGAAATACATATTAATACTACCCCCAATGCCAAAGAATGAGATAAATGTGGGAGTTAGGATATGAATCTTGACACAGACATGAAAAATGTTATAGGGTACCTATAAATTCCCTTATAATATTTTGATCAATCACAATTTTTCCATACAAGTCAAAATACAATAAAAAGGCTATAAACCTTGAAAGAACATGATAACCTTGAGGTGTGGAATTAAGTGTTGAAGTGAGATTAAGGGGTTAAAATATGTTTAATAACGTCTTTTAAGATCATCTTATATCATTTTTGAGATAATACTAAGTCATTAATACATAAAACAAGATTTGGTCCTTGAGACCTAAGAGAGTCGTCTAGTTGAGAAGCTAGTAGAAGAATAAGAGCGAGTTTGTGAGTAAAATTAGTGGTATGAAGATAAAATTATTTGGGAATTAAACTAAAGGTATAATTTTTCCAAGGGGAATTTATAAATTTCAAATAATTAGTAACTATCAAGGAAATCATCAAGCATAGTGAGCAGAAAGAGTGAAACTAGATTGAAGGAAGGACAATTAAGAACAAGCCATAAAAAATGATTATGATAAAAAAAAGTTTGGAACTTGATAATGATGTTTTTGGATACTTATCATTTTTCCTATGCATCTTTTTGCATAATATCAAGGTAATATTTCATAAATTTTTGTTTTGAATTATTTAAAACTTATTAATTTGAGATGAAAGCATAATGTTATGGAGTATGCATGAGTGATAACCGTGCAGGGTATTATGGGAAAAGAAATTTTTACGTTTGATCTATTGAATTCAGAACATAGGTATATAATATTGACAAATATAAGAGGTAAATACCCATATTCTTATGAGAAGGACTAGAAGCTAGTCAAGAGAAAACTAACGATGGTAGAGAGAAAAGAGAGCATTGAAACTCCAAGAGAGAATAAAGAAGAATCTAAAGGAGATTAAAATAGGATAATAATATGTCCTAGATAGAGGATTAAAAGAAGAGGAAATATCCAATATAGGTCTAACTGGAAAGTTTGATAAAATTTCTAAGAGGAAGGTTTAGATAGGCCTAGAAAATAAAGAAGAAAAAAGATGGGTGTTAATAGAGAAGTTGAAGACATGAGAACATAATTGGGTCAAATTATAGAAATGATAGAGCTCATGGTGAATCTCATGAGAAAACAAGGAATCTAATGGATTGGATAAAATATGAGGAAAAGGGGCAAATATGGCCACTAGAGTCACTTATGAAAGAGAGAAGGCACAAGATGAGTGTCTTGAGAGATGAGAAGAAGAAAGAGAAGGTAGCCCAAAGACGCATTAGGAGTGGGATGTCTCCAAGTGATAAACAAGATAAAGAGATAGAGAAGAGATTTCTCATTGAGGAGAACAATAATAATATGTATGTGCCAAGAATAGCACATGATAGTGAATACAAGAAGAGAAGATGGAGGATGTCTATGCAAAGGACGTTCAAAGAGACTAAGAGGTCTCTTATTTTATACACTAACATTATTTCAATTCTGTGTATGGAGGAATGAAGAAATAATTATTGAAGGCCAAGAATAAGGACTTAAAGTTAGTCAAGGATGGGCCAATAACACCAACCATCAAATGGAAAGAGAATGACAAAGAAAAATAACGTCTTGTAAAAGATAAAAATATGGAGATTAAAGGAATTCCATACTCTGAAGATGATATTGAATATAAATATTATAATTCATTTTCAAATCTATCATTGAAAATAAGAGAGGAATCATGTAAAGATGACATGAAGGTCACCCATGAAGACATGAATGAAGAGATGATCTTTCAGCTATTTCCTTTGGATGTAAATGAGTGTTTGAACATTGATTTTTTTTGTACATATGAAGAAGAGATCACTATTGTGAAAATTAGGAGAAAGAATGATAAATTTCAGCCCTCAAAAAGAGAACAAGGGCATGGATATGTATGGCCTTAGTGGGTAAAATAAATAGGTAATGAGAAGGAGGATTTGAACCTCAAATAATAGGTAAAACAAGGAAAAAGCATACATGGAAAAAAAGCACAAGCATGGAAGAAAATCA
>JARHVA010002310.1:2122500-2220000 GCA_037957365.1 Torreya grandis | reverse complement strand
TCATAGTGAGTAGAGAGAGTGTAACTAGATTGAAGCAAGGACAATCAAGAACAAGCCATAGAAAATGATTATGATAAGTAAAGTTTGGAACTTGATAATGATGTTTTTGGAGGTTTATCCATTTACCTCTGCATTAGTGCATATAACACACCTTACATTTACTTCATTCCACATTGAGTGCTTTTTTGGTGTTTGACCTTTAACCAAGAGCATGTTACAATATTAATCAATGCATATAATTTGAAATTTTAAATAATTCAGATGCCTAAAAATAAAGAGAGAAATGAAGGAGTACACATATGTGTTGATGCAACCATGTTCTCTTCTAATGCTTGTCAAGGTAAAGATGCTTCCTTATGAAGCATTGCAAGTGGAAGAGGTTCATAACTAAAACTTGGATATATTAACATGGATATTAGAAGGTATTATGTCCCCAATATGATGAACGTGATGAGTTATGACATGACCATTGAGATAATTAAATCTCAATTTCATAACTCAATTGTGAATATCTAATCTAGTGAGGGTGAGTGATTTCATCAACATTTTCTCTAAATATGGTGATATTGGATGATTTAATCGCTCCAACATTTGCATTTGGTGAGTTTTAATAATTTAATCACTCTAGACTATAAATATGGTGAGTTTTAATGATTAAATCACTTCAACCTATAAAATGAATGAACTGTTATAGCTGAAAAGGATTGATAATAATACATATTATGTAATTAGTACATCAAGGTCAATAGTGTAATTGGTAAATTTTAATTTATTTTGTCAAATAGAATGACATATGCACCTATAATATTTTTGAGGTGGATTATATGTGTCATAATTATTAAAAAAAAAATATTTCATATCTATGCAAAATCTACTAAATATATAGGATTACGACCTAGGTGTATATTTGAATCATGAAACTATGCACAAGATTATGTAAGTGTGGTGGTCATAACTTTATGACATGACCCCAATAAAATCTGAATATGCATATTAAGTGTATAATTTTGGATGTCATGACTTTGTGACATGTCCTAAATTGATTTTGGAAATGTTGATAAACTATGTAAGTGTGGAGGTCATGTTTTTATGACATGTCCTCACTATAATATGGAATGTGTGAAAAATGAGTATGTCATGAATCTATGACATTCCCCCACTTATATGACCCCTCACCATCAAATTCCTTCCCCCCCCACCCAAACCCTTCCCCCCCCCCCGCCACCCCCCACGGCCCTCTCTATTTTCAGGTTGAGGAGAATAAAATTTGGTAGGTACCTTACCTCAAAATGACAAGGTAGCTATATAATTTTTGTATAAATCATGTTGCATATAGGAGTAACATGTCAAAGAAGATATATCTATGAATCTCTCAGTATGTGATCATATCAATTCATAATATGCATGATATATATCATGGAAATATATATAGAGTAATAATACAATTTTAGAAAAAAAAATCAAGCACACACACAAGAACACTTAATGTAATGCAAAAGATTGGTCCAAATAGACTACATACAAGGGGCATGCTAAAATTTTAGCACAATAAAAAAGGATTAACTAGTAAAATGTTCAATAAACATAGTATAACAAATTAAAATTTACAATCAACATATAATGGCATAAGGGCCAACCAGTGAAGAACATATTCAAATATTACACAAGCAAGTCAATAACAAGTAATAGAACACATTCAAGTAGGTGAAAATATGAATTGATGAGGCATAAAAAACTAGAATTATAATATCATACTAGTCTCTAAATATGTGTTTGGTAAAAATGTTATGTAACATAAAATATTAGGTACACTATGAAAAATATAACCATCTATATATACATGTGTATGCATTAATACATAATATTCAGCATTATAAAATATAAATGATCATAAAGTATATGTGACTTATATCAATCATGACCAAAAAAGTAGATTCCCCCAAAATAATATGTGATGAAAGTAAAGAAGGGGTTCAATATATGTAAGTGCATATATAATATGTTTGGGTTTGATTTTATCACACTCAAAGATGTGTGAAACATATGCATATATAGAAATGAATTATATGTTATCTATTTACATAAATTTAAAAAAACATATATTCCAAGGAGTTAATAAAACATGGGAATGATAATATTTTTTTGTATTTTTTAACTATTTAAATGTTAAATATTTAATTCTTTAACATCAATATAATAACAAAAATCATTTTTGGAATAAACTGTGTCATATTTAGATGATCAACATGTTTCAGATCAACTACTATGATCCTTCATCAAGAAAGAGAACTATGTTGGAAAAATAGAACCTTGACTCTTAAAAAATGAATGAAAAAATAGTCATTACAAAACATTGCCGAAAAAGTGTTGAGGTGTCATCAATGATGTCTCCAATGTGTCCAAAAATGTCCATGAGGTGGCAAAGAGTGTCCATGAGGTGTCAAGGTTGCTAGCTAGTTAATGAAAAACTGTGCTTCAGTAGTCATGCATGGATCTTTAGTGTTTGGTTTGATAGGTAGGTTTATGGATGTTGATAGTGATGTGATAATGTTTTGTAGGCCCTATGGGGTGTCAAGAGTGATTTGAGTGCTTGTGTAAGTGAAAGTTTTTGATTTAGTTCATCCTTGTGGTCATATAGACCTAGTTGGTCTTTTGGTAAATCAAGTGTCACAAGAAAATGGTCAGATGGGTTTATTAAGGTTTGTGCCTTAAACATGTGTTTCAAATTTTAGGTCTTGACATGGTGTATAGAAAAATTTATGGTAGTGAAAATTTTGTCTCCTAGGCATATTTCTCTATTTTTCATACTTAACCAAATTTGCATTAAAAAGTGAATGTGGGAATTTAAATATTTGAGTTTATAAAGGAAAACCAATCCTCATTATTTTGGATATAAATTTTGATGTTGGGAAAATTTTATGGTGGTATAAAAACCAAAATAGTATATAATTTCAAGGGATATCTAATAAAAATAGTATAGAGGTTTGAGTTGTACACTTGTATTTATTTTGGTCCAAATTTTACTAAGGTTTTGACCTCCTTCTACAAGTGACCCAAGAAGGATGTTTGGATGTTCCAAGTTGAATTAGCTATTGATAAGTGTTTTAGACTCCCTAAGTATTATTTTTATGGATTTTTGTGGTTTGAATAATCCATATTTAATATGAACAATTGCTTACAATTTGACTTTCAATTCATTCATGGTGATTTCATGTACATGAAAAATGTTTGGTAGGTTTTGCATATGCAAAGGTGTGTAGGGATGAATTAAATAATTTTAGGATAGCTTAGGGTTCATGTGTCATGTACTTATGTGATTTTAAGTGATATTGTGTTCATAGTTTTTCTTGGTGAGGTGCTAAATGGTTAATAGGCCTCCGTGGACATAAAAAAACTTCTTAGGCCTAATTAAAAGGTGTTAATGCTTAAGGGTGGTCTATCAAAGATATGGATGACCTATTAATGTGTTTTTTATCTTATTAAAAGTGTTATAGAGTCCTTAAGTGTTAAGTAAAGTATTTTGGATAACCAAGAAGTTGATGATCATTTAGACTCTATAAAGAGTAAGATCAAAGGTGAAGGTTTATAGAGTTAAGATGAAAAGTATAGTAGAGGGTGAGTGTGCTTGGTAAATGGAAGAGAAGATCAAGTTGACAAAATTATGAATGACCTATAGGTCATATTTTTGATTTTATAACATTATTATTATAGGGTTAAAAATTGAAAATGCATGAAGAATTATAGAGTGATCCAAAAGGGTGTTTTGGATGCATTACTTGTGTGTGAAGGTTTGAGAGAGTGCAAAGGATTGAAGAGAGGTGTTATAAAATATTTCCCAATCATATTGAAAGGAAATCAGAGTTAAATATCTATTGATATTATAGGTGTTGTGTTGGTTCTTTTTCATGCTTAGGGGTGGGTGCTACTTTTGAAGTGGGTGCTTCACTAAAGGTCTCTTTTTTGTAATATATTATAGGATTATAGTCCATGTGTTTTAATAATTTAGAGTGGGTTTTATCCTCCATGAGGGTTTCCAACATAATTCATTTTTTATGTGGCATTGATATTTCATATCTTTCTTTGTGAATGGTTTGTGTCCTTCATGAATGTTTATGATTGAGTGCTTGAGAGTTTGAAGTTTTGGAAATGGATTTGAATTACTTACATAATTTATTCATCCCCCAACGATTATACCTCTAACAATTAGTATTATATACATACCTTATTTAGTAATGTATAACCACTTTAAGGTGTTCCAAGGTATAATATGGCTAGTAAACATGTTCATGGTTTCTCTACAAAGAAAGAACCATTATTCAATGGGTCAAATTATGATTTTTGGAGTGCAAGGATGAGGACATACACCATGTCTCTAATTTTTGATATTTGGCAATCTATTATGGATGGTTATTCTACACCTCATACTCCTCTAACTAGTGTGGATGATAAGAAGTTAAGTGAGAATAGTTCAAAAGTATTGATTTCTATAATTTGTGGCCTATCAAAGGTTGAGTTCACCAAGGTGATTCATCACAAGTTTGCTAAGGAAATTTGGGTTAAATTACAAAATATCTATGAAAGGGAGTCAAAGGTTAAGTTGGATAAATTATAGAATTATTGAATGTAATTTGGGGGCCTCAAAATGAAGGAATAAGATATTGTGGCATCCTATCTTTTAAAGGTTGACGAGGTAGTGAACATGATCAAAGGTTTTAGAGAAGAGATTAAAGAAGTTACTATGGTACAAAATGTACTAAGGTCTCTCACCCTTAAATTTGATTCAAAATTATCTACTATAGAATAAAGTCATGATATCACCTTGATGAAGGTGGATCAATTTCATGGCATCCTTACTACCTATGAGGTGAGACTCATTGAGGATAGACTTCCTAAGAAGGAAGCATCATTCAAAGTGATCAAAGAGACAAAATCCAAGAAGATAAAGTTAAGTCCTAAAGATTTTTATCTCAATTAAGATCAACTTGAATCCATGATTGTAAGAAAAATAAATGTAGGATGTGGTAAGTATCAAGGGAAACTTTCTTTTAATTATTTTTTACATGGTAAAGTTTGCCATTTTGTATCTAAATTCATAGATAGAGGTAAATCTAGTGTAGATGCTACATTTATACACCTTGTATATTGTTTCTTCATGATATGTGTTGTAGTGCCCCTGGTTGAGTAATTATTTAAATAATTACATTTTACCTTCATCTTTATCATTCACCACATAGGTTAACTTACTTAATTCCTATAGTTAAATAGTAATTAATCCCTTTCTTACTATCCTTAACCATAAAATCTCAAAATTAAATAAAAATCTAAATCTACCCAACCTCTTAACAAGCTCTTCCCATGGTTAAAACAACCCAAATAGCCTTAGAAGTCATTTCAACCCTCATTTACCCCATAACAACTTGTTGGAATGGATTTTCATTCATCTTTACCCATTTTTGGTAAATTGACATCGATCCTCCAAGATCGACATCAATTGGTTAGGATCAACGTCGATCCATAAAATCAAAATAGACCTCCATTGCTCAAAATGAATGAACATGAAAGGAAGGAGACCTTTTTGATCATGATTTTTTGTCAAAACTAGTCACAAATTTGCATAGACCTTATCGACATCTTGTTACCTTTGAAGAGCACTTGATAAGTGATAATTGTTAGGTTATTTTTGATTGTTTCTAGAATCACTTTATTCAAACCATCCAAGGTAAGTATTGTATTATATTTAAACATTTATTTAATTTTGCATCTCTACCTTGAATCTACATTCTATTTCTTTAATTTTATTAATTTTATAGGTCATCACTATAATATTTTTAGTATTAAGCACTTTTGCATATAATCAACATCAATTCATTTGAATTGATGCCAATCTTATTGGATCGCCATCAATCCTTTGCCAAATCATAACAGAAGTCTTAAATAACCTATTTTAAATCTATTGTCATCTATGTTTTGTGTTTGCCTATTTTACAATCAATTTTTGTCATATTATCAAAAATACAAGTTTTTATTATAACTTGTTTTTAAAATTCATATAGATGACCCTATTTGGATTAATACATGATTTGGTTAGCATTTTTTATATTTCTATAGTCCCTTGACCTTTGTTTGTTGATCAGAGAGATATTATATTTGAGTTGGGACTTTGACTCATGGATTTTATATGTGATTTTGTATACATTGAAGAATAGTTGGTTGTAATACAATAAGACATAAATATTGATATTGAATTTTGAGATGCTTATTTTAATCATATAAATCTTGTTTTTGGTTAAGTATCTTTAGTATTGCTTATCCATATTATACATAATTTTTAATTTCATGTTTATTTATAAACTTAAATGTTGAACATGGGATGAAATCCATCTAAGGAAGCATATCACTTCTTAGGACTAGTTTCTTACTAGGCAGCCCACTTATTTTTATATTAATCCATTTTTTGTGTAAGTGTGGTGAATTGTAGGTCATTCGTGCCTAGCCAAAGAGGAGTCCACACAAATCTTGATCAACGGTGTGAAACCATCCATATCTCTAGGTAATATTTAAAACCTTACAGTTACTTTGTTTTTAGTAGCTAATTAGTCCACATTGAAAATCATAAAAAAAACTAAAACATTATGGCACACCCAGTGGGACATAGGTCTTATTTTTCTTTGTTAAATTCAAAATCGTTGAACTTGATTTCTTTCCCTTTCTTTATTTTTATGAATTCATCCAAGGATAACATTATGATTTCATTTTATTTCCTTTTCTCAAATAGTTAAAATAAATTGCATTCATCTTTCCTATTTAGATTCTTTATCATAGAATAATCTAAGCAAAAATCTATCATAGTTATCACTTTATCCACACACAAAACAAATCACAATATCAATTAACACATCTAAACACTTAACATAAATAAATTTATGGGGATTTAATCACCTCATGACAACCTTCTTTCTAGGGATCTTGCTTGGAATTCACCACCAAAGGGAGGACCAACTCAGTTCTCTGGCTAAGTATAATATCTAGACCATTGGCATATTTTGGCTAAGCACTTGCACTAGATATAGGATTGTGATCTGATGGGAGAACTCCCCAAGTATCAAGCCACGTAATGATACCATTACATATCTCCTTTGAGTTCCAAAACAAAATAATTGAAACCATCCTTAGATTACCATTTCTTAGGACCTTCATTATATTTTATTTTTCTATATTTCCTTTCACATCTTAAAGTTAAATGAGAAAAAAAATGGAATAACTTTAGTGTTTGTGTCTTTCATCCATCATTAAATTGAGACAATTCAAAAAAATATATTTTACTTGTTTGTTTTATTTTATTTTTATTTTCTATTTCATTGTTTTGACTAGGCAACACTCAAAGAAAGAATCAGAGAAGGGTGTTACATCCTCTCCTAAGGAGCATCCACCTAGTCCTAATTCTTCCCCTAACTCCTTTGAGAATACTATGTTTCCATAGTACTATCCTCAAGGAGATCCTTCATTTTAGAAAATACTAGACAATAGCCCTATTGCTCTTAATTATTATATGAATAGTTGAGAAATACATATTTATACTACCCACAATGCCCAAGACTCTCCACATAGGTATGGGATGCCTTTCAAGGAAACTGAGAGAACTAGAAAATTTACCATGGACATGGTAACCTTTTCCACCAGATCTCCTCCACTTGGCTCTAATGCTAAAATATCACAACCTTTAGAGAACCAACCTTAATGATATCTACTAGTTCTCCAATCATTTTTCAAATCTAAAATACCACTCCACCTATATCCACCATACCTTCCCAAATATTAGTGGTGTCAATTCTTTCAAGTATCTCACCCATTAGGATGAATTTGGCATATAATACATAGCAAATCCATCATACATAGTAAATTTTTCATGCACATCAAATCCCTTATCCCCAACCTTTCCAATAGTATGTCTCCTCGGCCACCCAATATGTGGCTTTGTCAAAACCAATGATAACCACTCAAAATATTTCCTTCATCAAAATATTCCACTACAAGTCTCTCAATACATAATAGTATATCAACCTATTATGTCTACCATAGTAGGATACTTTCCTTCATAGCCTATGTCTACCTTTTTACCAAGCTATCAAATCCTTAAGTAAGGTTTTTTAGGAAGTGCGCGTCAAAGTAATACTCAGATAGACTTCATGAAAATAGGATGGGGATTTTGGAAGCCTTCACCTCTGGACATAATATGATGCTCACATATGAACAAATTTGTAATGAACCAATCCATCCCTCTATCCCTATCTGACCACACACCCGCAATGGGAGATTCCTAAGTTTACCAAATTCCAAAATAAAGAATATCCCAAAAAACACCTTAGGGGCTTTAAAAATGTGTGTTATCTTATAACACATGATGATGCCCTCCTACTTAGAACATTTCCCATATCATTAGCAGGATCTGTATTAGATTGGTACAATTCCATTCCCCAACATTCCCTCTTTTCCTTCAAAAAATTGGCCCAAATTTTCTTGGAACACTCCTCGATCAATATTTCTCAAAAAGTGACTATTAAGGATCTTTATGCTATTAGGAAGTTTAATGATGAATCCACATCAGACTTTATGGCTTGATGGCATAACTTAATCAACCAAATAACCTTTTCCTTGCCACAAATAAAATTAATTGAGTTATTTTCATGTTTTTGTGGAAAACATATATCATCCATGTTACAAATTCAAAATTTTAAGACTTTTGATGAGGCCTTTACCATGGCCCATAAGCTTGAACTTCATGGTATTGAAGAGAGAAAAATTAATTTTCATAATAATAACTTCAAATTTGATCCCTCCAAAAGTAATAGAAATAATCCTAAACCAAAAGGCGCAACAAATGTAGTTACCATAAAAACTTCTTCCCCTCCAGCATCCAACCAATCAGGGTCTTCTACTTCTCAAACATAGCAACCTAGGGGGCCTTTGTCATTTTCCTCCTAATAAATATACCCCTATAAGAGAGCCTTATACTTCCTTATTAGATAAACTCCATCCATAAATTGTTATTGAAATCCCTCCTATTAGACCAATTGATGATACGTGTCCTAAACCCAATTGGTATAAATAAGATGATTTGTGTGCTTAACATAGTGTAATAGGGCATGACATATAATTATTTCAATTCTTTAATGATTGGTACAAAACCTCATTGATAAGGGGGACCTTCATTGGGACAATCCAAGTGATCCTCCTAACCAAAACTTAGAGATTTTTAAATAACCATTTACAAACCATCCATCCACATAAAATGAAATCCAATCAAACCTTGGAGAAACACAAAAACAAGATACTCATATGATTGGCACAATTTATTATCAGTTTTTGCCTAAAGAAGTCTTAGAGAAACCTTTGGTCTTGGATCTCCTTACAGGGGATACTTTTGATTTTAGTCAACCTAAGATCATTAAAACTAGTCCTAAAAACCCCTTATAACTCCTTGATCTCATTAAAAGGGATCATTCACATAAACCATCACTTTCTCATATCAAATCTCCTAAAGGGGAAAATAACACTACTCCTTGTGATGTCACATATAAACATCTTGATAATTCTAGAGTTGGATATTCTATCCCTTTGATCGATGGAAAGCATATAATATAATCATATCCTTTTGCCCAAATTCTTGACCCTTCAAAACCATCCTCTACTATAACACCTCCTTACCACAAAGATATTAAAGGAAAAGGTAAAGCTCCTATCATCAAGAGCTAGGACAATTGTCTTGGTATTCCTCCAAAGAACACCATAGCTCATCCTCAGGTTAAAGTCAATCATTTTCAAATGTCAAAAGATACAAAACTTAGTTTGAATAACCCCTCTATTGTTAACACATGGAATAACAAAGGGCTTATCCCTTTTGTCCCATCTCCATTATCTATTTTAAGTCCCCATCAATCTTCTATACTTGTCATAGGTGTTTCTTCCCAAACATGTGGGAAAATATAAATTTTTCCTCCATTATTAGTTATACCTCCATATAAACCTTCCTCTAGTAAGGGACCAATAGAAAAACCTAAATGAAAAGAGTTTAAAGTTATCCCTCATGTAAAGGCTAAACAATAAAACCAAATGAGTAATACTTTATCAAAAGAACCTATTATTAAAACCCCTATAAAACCATAATATGATATTTTAAAGGGATGTTATATTGTAATCTTGAAAAAATCTTGGATAATCCCTCATTACATTACCACCTATATGGACTGTTAACCTTCACCCTCAAAGACCTCCTTGGTATATAAATTGAGAAATATGTGTATATCATAGAGTACATGGGCATGATACAAATAATTGGAAAGCCCTTAAGGATATAATCCAAAATTTAGTCCAAGATGATGACCTCTTAAGTGATGATCTCAATGATCAAACTTCTAAGCAAAAGGTCACTATTCCATCCATTCCACCCACCCATAATCCTGCTAGTCCTATAAGTGATAAAGATTTAGTAGCCTCTTTAGATCCACCTTTGTTACACATTGGTGTCGTCCATGTAACCACCCATTCTCAAAATTAAAATCTTAATAAATCTAAGGTTTGAATTATAAGATCCTCTACACCCAATATGCTTAAACCATATAAACAAAATCCTAAAGTTTATCTTAAAGTAGCTATCCCATATGAAGCCAAAGAGTTGGTACAAATCTCCATATTAAAAAAACTCCACCAAGCACTTGTAAAGATGTCATTATATTAGCTTATAAAAAATTCTTTGTAAAATTGATAGGCAATGATAGAACCTCTCCAAGCTATTTAAGTCTGACTAGATGAACCTCAACCTTTGTTAGCTTTTATAAGAGTTTTTAAAATGGTCTCAAATCTTAGTTTTAATAATGTTGAGGTTGTTCCTTTATCTCCTAAAGATCAAGATATCACCATTTTCATTATAGCTCAAATCAATTAGACATAAATTGAAAGAGTTATGATCGATAATGGGGCCAGTATTAATATTATTCCCTCACATGCTTTCCAACAATTACAATTACCAAAAACCATTATTTCCCAATCCTCAACAATTCTTTGTTGATTTAATGACATGGTAGGAATAATAATTTTATCCAGCTATGTAGGTCCTCACACCATTAAGTGGTTCTTTTATGTTATTGAATGGACATTTGAATATAACATTTTATTAGGACATCCATGGATTCATGCGATATAATATATACCCTTCACAATTCTTGGATGCCTTAAATATGAACATGAAGGTCAGGTACACATCATCCCTATTGATCTTCATCCATTTAAAGCATGAAAATTCACCTTTAGTCCAAGTGATGTCATAGTAGCCTCACCTAATGTTATCCAATCTCCATCTTCCAATTAAGCTTTGACTTGCATGATGATCCTTGCCTAAAAAATACATGCTCTGGAGTCCATTAAATCCTTGATGTAGTATATTTTGATGGGAGAATATTATTTATTAACTCTTAATACTTTACCCACTCCTAGAGAATATGTCCGTTCTGATAAGCAACCCATGTATTCACCTAATCTATGTGAGAACATTCCTTTTAGACCACTGTTCTTGCATAATCACTTAATATATGGTGGGATCAATCAAGATACCTTAGAAAATGATGATCATATTTGCAATAAACCATTTACATCTAATTTCTCCTTTATTATCAATCCCCAATTTGTTCATGCTTATCATTATCTTTGCACCTGAAAAGGTTTTAGCATGGGTAAATATGAGCAGGGTCCCCATGATGTCACATTAGGAGATTTCAAAAAACCACACAAAAATAATGGCTTAGGTTTCAATAAATATTTTAAATATACCCCTAAACCTATTATTCTACCATATTTGGAAGAATAAGAACCATCTTCCTCATCTAACACCTCTTCGGTGACTAGCAATATTCTGTCCATCCCTCCTAACCTTTTTTAGTAAATATGATCTCTATAGAACCCCCAATTTCCACTGTGATGACAAAATTTGAGCCATCCCCTTAGCATATCCTAACTTAATAGTATTTGATGTGTCAACCATCCATATTCTCTAGTGTCAGGATGATGAGTCAATCTTGACTCATCTAGGTGATGAAAATTCTTATTTACACAATTCTCTTCCATCTAAAATGTCTAGCATATTAAATGAATCCACTATTAATATTAATATTTAGTCTCAATAAGTTTTGAGGATTATTAAAATTATTAAAACTTTAGATCCACAAGAAAACTAGGATTTTACCACTTTTTTATCGGACCGTGGTAAAGCCCTTATCTGGTCTTATAGCGATATGTTTGGTATTGACCCCTCAATCATTACCCATAACATTGTTACCTTTCACAATGCTAATTTGATGAAGAAAAATCTCTATAAAATGCATCCTCACATCACACTTCTAGTAAAAGAAGAGTTTAAACACCTTTTATACATTAACTTTATCCAACCCATCAATTATCCTCAGTGGATGTCCAACATTGTTCTGGTCACTAAGCCTTCAAAGGGAATTCATATTTGTATAGACTTTCATGATTTAAATATTGCTTATTTGAAAGACAATTTCCCTCTCCCTAACATCAACCAATTAGTGTATTTCATTTTTGGGCATGAAATTTTGTCCCTTATGTATGGTTTCTCTAGTTACAATCAAATACTTATTGCACCAGAAGACCAACATAAAACTATATTTATTAATCCTTGGGGGACTTTATGCTATCGTGTTATGCCTTTTGGGATAAAAATATAGGATCCACCAATCATTGGGCCATGAATTACATATTTCATGACATGATCCACAAAATTATTGAAGACTATGTAGATGATCTCCTTGGGAAACCAAATCTCCATAAAGATCACCTATTTGTACTTAAGATTATTTTTGATCATCTAGTCAGTATCGTGTGTATCTAAATCCATAAAAGTGAATTTTTTATGTCTTGATGAGTAAAATCATAGGTTTCATTATTTATCTTCTTGGAATAGAAGTAGACCTCGCTAAAATCAATGTTATTTTAGAAATGCCTCCTCCATCCAACCTTAAGTAGCTTCACAATTTACAAGGCAAGCCCTAGTCTATTTGACATTTTATTTCCCATCTTTCTGATTGGTGTCAACCTTTCCACCATTTATTAAAGAATGATCTTGGCAGACTTTATGATATTCAATATATATGGGATTCTCATTGATAATAATCCTTTTACAGGTTCAAGGACTATCTTTCATCACCTCCTGTCCTCACTCATCCTAATAAAAGCTAACCCTTCTTCCTTTATATCTTGGATTATATTGTTAATAAGCCATTCAAGGACTACTTTTATCACCTCCTGTCCTCACTCCTCCTAAGAAAGGACAAACCTTCTTCCTTTATGCTTGCCCATCTAGATGATGAGCATCACAAATAGCAAGTTGTTTATTATATAAGTTTTACCCTCATAGAATATGAAACACATTATCTTCATACCAAAAAATTATGCCTAGCATTGGTCCTTGTATCTTCTAAGCATCATCATTACCCACTAAACCATAAGACATATGTACTTACAAGTATTGATCCACTTAAGTTTATGCATTTTAAACCTTACAAATATTAATGGATGGTTAGATGGATTATTCTTCTAGCTAAATTTCATCTAGAGTTTCTCCATTAAAAATTTGTTAAAGGGTAGATTATTGTTGATCAAGTGGTTGAATCACCTCTTAGTCATAATCAACCAATCGATTGTTAATTCCTTGATGAATATATCACTTCCACTTCTCAATTACTTTTAGAGTATCAAATGACTCTATTATTTAATGGGTCTAAATATGAGTGAGGAGGTGGTATGGGAATTATATCAATCCCCTCTCAATGTATTACCATGACTTTGTCTTTCAAGTTAGACATCGATTACACCAATAATATGGCTATGTAAAAAACATTAATTATAGGGATTCAAACTACTTGTGCATTAGGATTTAGGTCCATTAATATCTATGGGGATTCTCAGCTAGTGGTCAATCAAATTACTGGAGTATATCAATGTAAGAACAATATTATTTAGTTGTATAATATGTTCGCCAATCAACTTTTGTTCACCTTCAAATGTTATGCCATCTAGGCTACCCCTAGATCAACTAATAAATTCACTAATACTATGGCATCTCTTGCCTCTTTTATGCTAGCCTCATCTTATGAATCTATGTTATTTGTCCTTATCTATCATGTTAATTAGCCTTCTTATATAAGGACTGATCTTCCATTGATCAATAATATTGAGGAAAATCTAGAGGAGCCATGGTATGCACAAATATTTGATTATTTGTCTCCTCCCTATCTATCCAAAGGTTCTAGATGCATCTTCCAATAGAAAGATTCCCATTATGTCATATTGGGGGGTATTCTTTATATGCATGGTTTTTATGGCATTTTTCTTCATTATCTCCATAAGAGTGAAGCTACCCTAGCCATTCAGGAGGTCCATCATGGGTCATGAAGTGGATATTTTAATGGTCATGTAATAACTAAGAATAACTTACATTTAAGATACTATTAACTCACCTTAAATCAAGATTGTTCCACCTATGTTAAGAGGTGTGTAAAATCTCAGAAGCATGCAAACCTATCACATGTACCTAGTAAAGCCTTGCAAGTAGCAAGAGACTTTTGGCTATTCTCCTAGTGGGGGATTGATCTTGTAAGGTAAATAAATCCTAAATCCTCCCATTTTCATGACTTTATTATCGCCACTACAAAATACTTCACTAAGTCGGTGGAAGATGTGTTGCTTATCTTGACTAAGGTAGAAAAGATTATGGATTTTATCCACCGGTACATTATTTTTCATTTTAGAGTTCAATATTAAATAATAAAAAATAATGGAAAATGCTTTAAAAATAAAAAAGTTCAAGCATTGTGTGATTCATTTAAAACTAAATTGATCTTTTCCTCACCTTATTATCCTCAGGCTAATGGTCAATTAGAAGAATCTAATAAAACTCTAGTCAAGATCCTAACTAGAGTTATTAATGAAATTGGTAAGGATTGGTATCTTTTTATCCCTTTCACTTTGTGGGCATATCAAAATAGTATTCAAACCCCTATAGGTGCTACTCCTTTTTCCCTAGTCTATGGTATGGAAGTTGTACTTCAATTGGAAGTCCAAATTCCATCTCTTTGTGTCTCCCTTAAAGACATTGTTTCTAATGAGGATTTTCATTATGAACATTTATCCCAATGTGATATTTTAGATAAGCATCATGTAATATCCCTAAATCACCTTCGTATATATCAAAAAATATTAAAATAAGTATAAAATCAACATGTAAGAGAGCATGAATTTAATATTGGAGATGTTGTCCTTAAATAAAATCAACATGTCACTAATATGGAATGAACAAAAAGGGTAAATTTTCTCCTAATTGGCTTAGACCATACATCATAACCCATAAATATGGATCTTTGGCATGTCATTTGGTTTCCCTTGATGGTAAACTAGAATGAGAACTTCTTAATGCATTGCATTTGTGTCCTTACTATAGTTGATATATCTCAGCTCATCTTGGTTATCTTATCTTGTATCTTGTCATATTAATTTATCCCAAAATACAAAATAATGATATGAGAGTTATGTGGTTATCTAGTAGTCATCATAGCTTCAACCTTGAATATGTATACCTTCACTCTATACATAGCATTCTCTCATGGATAAGTTTCACCTGTTATGGGAGAAACCAAAGACCAATATTTCCTTTATTTCCTAAAAACCATTAATTTCCTAAGACAACCCAATCATCTCATATGATCAATTCATATAAGCCATCTTAAGGTATCCTTTTATGCCATTTCTCAATAACTTCTTTGGGATTCAAAATCAATGAAAAGCAAAAGTATCAAAATGGGCTCAATAGTTAGACTGCTCCCTTGAAAGACAACTATAATTAAATATGTAAAGGAGAAATAATAGACTAATCCCTTGAAGGACAATTGTGCAAAAACATCAAAATGTACACCACTCCCTCGAAGGATGGCTACCAAGCAAAAAACTTCATGCATTGATCAATTTTAAAATTATGTCATTTTAAAGCCCTAAAAAAAAAAAACATAAATAATAACATAAATTGTTAAAAGTAAATCCCAAGAAAGCTTCCTACATTGATCAACTTTCTAATTGTAGATGTCTTTTATTGATCAATCTACCCATTGGCATAAAAATGATTCCTGATGGATAATTCCTGATTTAGAAATATGTGGTTAAAATGACTTATCCCCATCCTGTCACAAGCATATGATCCTAATGACTAAGTTTGAAGCTTTAGCTAACCTTGGTTATGTCATAATCTATTATCATTTAGAAAATGATGTATAGGCCATGTAGATAAGAGGTCCTCTTTTGGTTATGGTCTAAGTCAATGTTGAGTAAATACATAATATATAATCATTAAAATCCATAAAGCTACAACCATTAAAACATTAAAGGTCATTCATAATCCATAATATAAAACTTATAAGTCATTAAAATCTATAAATTACAATAGTATAAACACTTAATCCATAATCCATAAAATTAAAACATAAAAGATTATATTTCATGACATCACATAATAATCCATAAGCATAACACATAAGCATCCACTACATTTATAATCACATTAACACAAAGTAAATTACATAACATCTAATCTATAATCCATCACATCACATTGTCATTAAAATATAACATCCCCATAAACATCAATAAATCCATAAGCAAATATACATTATCCATAGAGCATAAAATGTCTATCTATATATATCAATGTCTGGACAAATGTCATAGTAATAATACAATAGGGCTCTCAGCCCATACAATATGCTCTATTGTGTGAACTCAATCTTGTTAATGTGAATACTATCACCTCCCTCATCATCCCCTCCTTGGCCTCCTATACTCTTTGAACTAACTATAGCCATAGGATTTCTCTGTGACCTATGATGGCTGGCCACATATGAAGCAAAACATGGAACATCTAGTAGCCACCTCTATATAATCCTCTCATAGTATGATATCTTGGCAAGTAGGTGTCTATACTAGCAAAGTGGTACTATATCTGATAGTGTAGTGCTAGATCCTATAATATTTAGAGCTAGCCAATCAACCACAAAAACTCTTATGTATTCCAACTCTACTTTTTAGCTATCTCTCTCTTGTATAACTTGATTCCTCACTTAAATGACCTAGTATCTCTCCCATATGACCTTATCAAGCTCACTATGTAACCTATATAGCTTGACATGTAGTACCCCCTTCTCATCTTATCCTGGTGCATCCTGTAATGGTGCATCCTCCATGTGTACATCTGGAGTATTCTATTCTACCTCTCCTCTCACCTCATCTTATACAACCTCTAGTTAAGGCCTCACTATTCTATCCTACCACCTCACCATCTCTCCCATAAACCAAGTGGCATAATCATCTATATAGCCTACATCATCAACATCTAATGCTACTAGTTCCTCCAATGCTCCCATCCAGATAACTATGGTATCTGTTGCTAGACAATCTAGCTCTGTATCATCCCACTTCTATACATATGGGGTGAATGGTACATCCTATTGTAAACCAAACTGGCAACAGACACTATCAAAATAAAATAGCTCCATATGGTCCATCTATCACCCATATACTCATCTCTCTCATGTAGCATCTCCCAACATCATCTCTAAATTCAACCATGCTATAAAATGTATACATGGTCTCTAGATTATCTCTCCAATCTATAGGGTCTCAAATACCTATATATAGTATGCTAAATCATGTACTATCCTATTTGAATAGGGAATGACTAGGTCATCATCCCATCATAGAAACCCTATACTATACACCATGTCTCCAAAACCAACCTCTGGGGTCCCAAGAGGGTGTATCACTTGAATGTTCTCATATGCCCAGTAGTGGAGCAAAAATGTGATGTTGAGTCCTAATCGATGCCCACTATGCTATCTCCATAGCTCTCTATAAATCTACCCTAATAATAATGGTACCCAAGAAAATATTATCCTATACTCCAGCATATCCATAATAACTGTAGTGAAGCTCCATGGAAACCATCATCCATTAGAATCAGGTAGTCCATATCAAGACAATGCCAACATAGGCATGGTTAACACTAATCTCTCTACTTGTGCCAGGTCATACATGGGCTAGAATGAAAAATATCCAACCACAAATATGATATTAGTAGCATCCTCACCATATAGTCATGTTATCACTATTGCACACCCTGCCTCCTCAACCATATAAATTAGGGCTCCCTAAATTAGTAGTCCCAAAATTTGTTAGATGTCTTCAGTAGTAATGGTCATCTCACCTATGAAAATAGAAAAGGCGATGTTGGTATAATACCACCACTCTAGCAATGCCACTATTGTGCCAATGTCCTAATAAACATGGTGATAGTGGTAGATCCCTCTAAATCCCACCACCCCTAGATGTACCAAGTCCTCATGATCCATATCCTCTTATATCTCCTTGAGAAATGGTAAGACCCTATCCCTCATAATCAATAGATCGTATGCCTATCACAATATTGTTTTTTTCATTAAGTCCTAAATACTAAATGTTATATGGATTAATGTCATCTCCTTCTGATCACTATTGACCTATCAAGGAGTGATTTCATCTCCTTCTGATCACTATCGATCCTATGAGGATCAATGTCAATTCTTCTTGATCGTAGTTGATATTTTTAGATTAACATCGATTCCCTTTTCCCCTAAAAGTAATTTTCCCCAAGAATTCTTAATCTACACCCCTTGATATCCTAAATTATTCCCTTCTCTTAAGATAAACATTCCAAAAACTCTAAAAATATAAAAAATAGTAAAATAAATACAAAATTCAAAATTACCCAAAAATGTGTTACCTACCTCATAATGCACCCATCATCATCGTCGTCCACTCTCTCTAGCCTCCATCATCTCATGTGTATGTTTGAAATCTCAAAAAATATCAAAATTTTCATAGATAACTCTTATACACTTGATAAGTAAATGAGCCTTCTTATTTGTCAGTGGGCTATTTATAGCCATTTTTATGATCAATGTTGATTCTTTTGATCGATGTCAATTTTATGTAATCATCATCGATTCCTTGGAATCATGTTGATTCTCCTAGATTGATAAATGTTTGTATTTTGGATCATTTTTCCATGATTTTGGTTTGGTTATAAATCCAATTCTTATTACCTTTGTCATAGCTATCCCATTTTTTTATTATCCTTTAGATTAGAGAATTTTTACCCCTTGTCAGCTCTTTAATCTCTTAGCTTATACCCTTTTTTTGGGTATCTTACCCCATGTAAGTTCCAAAGGGTGTATTTTTGTCCTAAAAATATTTTTCTATAGGTAATGCATAAACCATATGCACACTAGATGCTTTGGTCCACTATTCCTATCTCTTATTCTCTTGATAGCCTTTTTTTCTAGTTTACCTATTTTCAATGTCTCATTTCACTATTTGATCTAGTCTTTAGGGAATTAATGCTTGCATTACTATTTATTCCATTAAGTGAAAACATCAAACTCCTTTGTAGCCATCCACATTTTTTTTGTGTCCTTATCTATCTTCCCTATTGTCATTTTCACCTTACCCACTTTTGTTCTCCATTCCATCTTGTTCAAACCTATCATCTATTCCATTTCACTTCTCAACACCTGCTTTGAGGGGGAATACCTTTTCATAATAAACTCGGGGTAGTAGAATCATAATTGTTTTTATCTCATAGTGCACTATTATATATCACTCCACAAAAAGGGGCAAATGTATATGTTACCTTTATACACCTTGTATATGGTGTCATCATGATATGTGTTGTAGTTCCCCCCCATTGAGTAATTATTTAAATAATTACATTTTACATTCATCTTTACCTTTCACCACATAATTTAAATTAGTTAATTACTATAGTTAAATAGTAATTAACCCCCTTTTTTACTATACTTAACCATAAAATCTAAAAATGAAATAAAAATCTAAATCTACACATCCTCTTCACAAGCCTAGCCCATGGTTAAAACAACCCAAACAACCTTTGAAGTCATTTCAACCCTCATTTACCCCATGCGAACACATTGGAATGGATTTTCATTCATCTTCACCTATTTTTGGTAAATAGATATTGATCCTCCAAGATCGATGTCGATTACTTAGCATCGACAGTAATTCATAAAAGCACATCAGACCTCCATTGATCGAGAGGAATGAACATGAAAGGAAGGAGACCATTTTGATCATGAATTTCTATCAAAACTAGTCACAAATTTTCATAGACCTTATTAGCATCTTTATACCTTTTAAGATCACTTAATAAGTGATAATTACTAGGTGACTTTGAAGGTAATTTTTTGATTGTTTTTGGTATCACTTTCTTCAAACCATCCAAGGCTAGTATTGTATTGTGTTTAAGCATCTATTTAATTTTTCATCTTTATCTTGTATATACATTCAATTTATTTCATTTTATTAATTTTCTAGGCCATCACTATAGTCTTATGAGTATTAAGCACTTTTGCACAAAATCAATATTGATTCATCTGAATCAATACAAAACCTATTAGATCTCTATCGATCTTTTTCAGATCATAAAATAAGTCTTAAACAACCTATTTTTAATCTAATCTCACCTATATTTTGTCTCTATCTATTCTAAATTTGGTTTTTATCATTTTATCAAAAATATAGGTTGTTATTATAGCATGTTTTAAAATTTAATATTTTATATAGAATCAACATTGATTCATCTGAATTGATGTTGATCCTATTAGATCACCATCGATTCCTGCTTAAATTTCAAAACATTATTTTCTTCTTTTTTATTAGTCTTAAAATCTATTAAAATATACATTCTAGTTTGTTGAAAATCTATTTGGGCATGTAGTTGACCCTACCTAGATTAATATATGATTGAGTTAGCATTTTTGATCTTCTTATAGTCCCTTAACCTCTATTTGCTGATCCGAGTGATATTGCATTTGAGCTAGGACTTTGCCTCTTGGTTTTTATACATGATTTTGCATACATTGAATAAAAGTTGGCTATAATAATAGAAGACATATATATTTCTATTGAATTCTAGGATGCTTATTTTAATCATATAAATCTTTCCATTGACTAATTATCTTTAGTATTGCTTATACATATTCTACATATTTTGTAATTTCATATTTATTTATAAACATGAATGTTATACATGGGATAACATCCATCTAAGGAAGCATATCACTTCTTTGGATTAGTATTTTACCAAGGAACCCACTTATTTTTCTATTAATCCATTTTTTTAAGTGTGTTGAGTTGTAGGTCATTCCTCCCTAGCCAAAGAGGAGTTCACACGAAGCATGATATATGGTACGCAACCATCCATATCTCAAAGTAATCTTAAAAACCATACATGTACATTGTTTTTAGTTGCTAATTATTCCACATTGAAAGGCATAAAAAATACTAAAATATTAAAACATAACGTAGCTCAAAAGGAATCCTATGATAATGAACACAAAATATGAGGGTCCTAGCAAGTATAGAAAGTTATTCAATAGAACAAATGACAAGAAAGTGTCATACAAAGGTATTAAGAGCCTTTACCATGAATAAGATAGTAGCTCATATATTGAATAAGATGAAGAAGGAAACACATCAGACAGTGACGGTTCATCTCGTGATGAGGACAAAGAGACACTATTCATGGATCTTGAGGATGATGAAGGTGAATGTTCTTTAGGAAAAAATCTCTTTGGTGGAGATATATGAGAGGAAGAAGATGATAAATTCACTCTTTAATACCAATATCTGAATACATTGGAAGAGATGAAGCTATTACAAGGAAAGAATAGAAATCAAGCATCTTTGATCAAGTCCTATGAGGATAAAATTGACCTGTTTGAATAAAGGACGAGAAATGAAGTCAAATATCATGATGATATCACTCAACATCTTGAATCTTAGGTTACACTTTTTGAAGAGATAAAGAGTAAGGATGAAGAATGTGTCACATAGAAAAAATAGATGGATTCTTTATATGGGAAAATAGATAACATTATGAACAAGCTTGAAATATATCAGAAATTTGAGAAAAGTATAGTTGATCTTAATGATCTATTGAGTAGTCAAAAGGTCTCAAATCATAAATCAGACCTAGGGTAATATGAATATAGTCAAAAGGATAAGAAGATTTATAAGTCATTGATGATATATAATGAGGCTAATCATAGTAAAGAGAATGTTAACAAATAAAGGAAGGATGATAAATAGAATAATAAAGACAACTTAAAAATCAATAAAATTTCAAATAAAATCAATCAACCTGATGCAATAAGGTAAACTAACTCCTTTAATGAAACTTTCACTCTTGTCATCATTTTGGTCATAGGAGCATTGATTGTAAAAGAAAAGATCATAGTAAGAGATTGTCATGGAATTATGATCAAGACAATGACAAGCATGAATAACATCATCACTCAAGATAGTCAATAGGTTAATAAATAAATCATGACATCTTATGCTATAGGTGTCAAGGGATTGGTCATATGCTAATGTTTTGTAATGCCCTCATCAGGAGACCAAATGATTAAATGTATGAATGGGATAATTATACTTTGAAGAATTATAATATGGATCATGCACAAGGTATGAACAATCAAAGAAGTTTCATTTGTTTCATGTGTCAAGAGAGAGGTCACATAATAAGGTTCTACAAGAATGGTCAGTATTCTACTACAAAGAATGATTATCATAACATGAAGAAAAGGAGAGATAAATAATGGAGAACCAAGGAGGTGAATGAGAAATAGGTTCAAAATGGACTATTTATCATGAAAAAACTAGGTAAAAATTCAAGTGTCAAAGATCCAGCCTTATCTTCTCAAGGGAAAAAAAAATCAAGTGGGATTCTAAGTCAAAAGGAAAAAATGCTAAGAACTCAGTCAAAGTCAAATGGATGATGAGGGAGGACTACAAGTCAAGTGAGAGCATGCAAATATGGGATGGGTGTGTATACCTATGATTCTTAGGAGACATTTTATTTATAGAAGTAAGTATGTATGATCTATATGATGTATAAGATGTCAATCAGTTTAGAGGTATGTGGAATTGTTGATTGGTCTATAAGACCAATCCCATTTTTTATAAAAAAAATTGATTGTTTTATGTTTTCAAGACTTGTTTTGATCATACAATATCATTGGTTAATAGGAAGAAACATGTTCATGAGCTTAATCCATGCATTTTTGATGAAAATATTCAAAAAGTTATCTTCAGTGACATTGGTCCAAAAGGAATGTTTTAGTCAAATTTTTAATGCTTAGTTTGATATGTCAAATTATCAATTATGAAGGTGAGGTTAGTAGGGAGTTTAGATAATACTTATTCAAGTGTATTTCATTAGGTTTCATGTATTACATTGGTCACAATTAGCTCTATTGATCATTTTTTTAGTTGGTCCATTTTGCTTAGTCATCACTGCCTATTAAGAGCTCATCTTGTAAAATTAGTGATTTTGGAGACTATGAAGCCAAAAAAGGGTGGAGGAAAGTTTTATTTGATGTTTCCATGTGAAAAAGGAGGTAAGGAGTTTTTAAAAGGTTTCCATGATCATTGTAATGTGTTTTTTCATAGTGATAGGTGTATACACAAGGTTTGCAAACATTGAATGGCTAGTTCTAGGTGTCAAATGAGGAATGGTGAGTGTTCCAAGTAACTTTGTGTCATATAAAGGTGTTTTGACCTCATTTAGGTGTGTTCTATGTGGTTTTAGGGTTTGAAGATGGCTTGAAGGTAAGTTGAAGATTTATGAAAGCTCTCAAGTATGACAGTTTGTGCATAAAGGTTAAAAGATCAAACACCATTTCATGGTTATATGGGTTCAAAAATTATTACGACCTCAATATTTGATCCATAAGTGTGTATTGGTGACCTCAAGGTGTGGAAGAAATTTTAGGAGCTGGCATTGTTTGAAAGGTGGTAAATTGACTACATTTATTTTTGATGGCCTAATTTTTGTACCATGTGAGTTGTTAACCTTCCCATGGATGATATTTTACTCAAAACATGTTTTACAGTCATTTGGAAGTGTGTATTTTTCTTATGGATGAGATTTTATGTAAATAGAGGGTTAATTGGTAGGTTAGTTTCTGAAAGAGCTATGGTGAAAATGAAGAGTTTAACAATCATTCTTGGCATGCATGAAGTGGTGAATGAGTGTGCTCCAAATACTAAGTTTCAAGCTATGAAAGTGAATACATAGAATGTTATGGGTTTTTCAAGGTTCAAGTAGAGCTACTAGGCCTTTAGGCAATGCTAGTGTGAAGAAAAGTGATTTTTAGTCATTTTATACAAATTAATAAGGTGTAATTTATATTATATAAGTCTTTTAGTTTGTTTTAAACATCTTTCATGTGTTGATTATGGCTTCAACATCTATTATTAATCATGGAGTTGATTTTTGAGAGAAAAAATTGAAGGTAACTATGAGGTATCATCATGTTTGGAAATCATTTGAAGGAAATCAAAGGGAGCCTAAGGTTAGGAGACATAGGGTTATTCCATTTAAATATTATTAATGTAATATCACTCCCATTTTCTTTATATTGTGTGTTTCTTCTTCATATAATATGGCATGGTCAAGATGGTATGTTGTCAATAATCAAGACTATGAAGATTTGGTAAAAAATGATATTCATAGTGATAGGGGGAGTTTATATGATCTCTAAGAGGAGATAATTTACTGATTTTGACTTTTAAAACATTTGTAAATTTTACAGGACCTCATGATCAACATGTGAGCCCACATTATCATTGTGTCAAAGGGGGAGAAAGTGTTTACAGAAGGAGAAAAAGTATGTTCATAGATTTGAGTTGGTGTTAACATCAATGGTAAAGGGGAACAATATTTATTTATTGTAAATGATGTATCCAACATGTCCAATACTGTCCATGAGGTGGAAAACAATGTTCATTAAGTGTCAAGGTTTCTAGCTAGTCAGTGACAAAGTGTGCTTTAGTAATCATGTATGGATCTTCAGTGTTTGGTTGGATAGACAGGTTGATGGATGTTATTGATCATGTGATCATGTTGTAGAGGCCCTATAGGGTGTCAATATATTTTGGAGTGATTTTTTAAGTGAAAGGTTTTAATTTGGTTCATAATTGGGGTCATCTAGATCTATTTGGTCTTTTGGCAAATCAGGTTGAGTGATTAGATTGATGATGTCATAATTTGCACATGCGAAGGTGGCAGAAGACAATGGTGAGATCTGTTTCTTATGTTTTGTTCCTAAATCATGTGTTTCATTTTTTAGGTCTTGACATGGTGATTATAAAATGTTATGGTAGTGCAAAGTTGGTCTCCTAGGCATATTTCTCTATTTTCCATAGCCAAATTTGCATTAAAAAGTCACCATTGGAATTCAAATATTTTAATTTACAAAGGAAAAACATTCCTCATTATTTTGGCTATAAATTTTTATGATGTAATAATTTTATGGTGGTATACAAATAAAAGTGGTAGATAATTTAAATGCAAATCAAAGAAAAATAATTTATAGGTTTGAATGGTTGTACACCTACATTTATTGTTGTCCAAAGTTGATTAAGGACTTGACCTTCCTATTTAAGTGACCCATAAAGGATGTTTGAGTTTTTATTGATGATTTTTGGAGTTTTCAAGGTGAATTATCTAGTGGAGAGTTTTATATACTCCCTAATGATCATTTTTATTTATTTTGGTAGTTTGAGCAATCCATCTTCCATATGAACAATTACTTAGAAGTTGACTTTTGGTTTGTTCATGGTGATTTTATGTACAAGGAAAATGTTTGGTAGGTTTTGCATATGAATATGTGTGTAAATATTAATTTAATAACTTTAAAATGGATTAGGGATCATGTGGTATGGACCTATGTTCTTTGAAGTGGCCTTATGTTCTTATTTTTGCTCGGTGAAATGCTAGAAGGGTGAATAGGCCTCTATGGACCTAAAAGAGCTTCTTAGGCCTAAGTGAAAGGTGTTGATGTTTAAGGGTGGTATATAAAATATATGGATGACCTATGAATGTGGTTTTTATCTTATTATAAACGTGATCAAAGCTTTAAGGGTTAATCAAAGTGTTGTGGCCGACCAAGATGGTGATGATCATGTAGACTCTATAAAGAGCAAGATCAAAGGTGAAGATTTCTAGAGTTGAGATGTGATGTATAGTGAAGGGTGAGCGTGATTAATGGATGGAATATCAGATCAATTTTAGGAATGTATTCATGGCCTATAGGTCATATTTTTGATGTTATAACAATGTTCTTGTATGGTTGAATATTTAATATGAGCGAAGAAGTATAGAGCGATCCAAAAAGGTGTTCTGGATGAATTTCTTGTGTGTGAAAGAATGAGAGAGTCTAAATGACTTAAGAGAGGTGTTATTAATTATTTATCCATAAAATTTAAAGGCATTCATAGTTATATATCTATTGATATTAGAGGTTTTGTGTTGGTGCTCAACATTGAGGACAAGTTGGTGCTTGTTCATGCTTAGGGGTGGGTGATATTTGTGAAGTGGGTGCATCATAAAAGGTATATTTTTTTTGATTTATTATAATAATATACTCCATGTACTTGTAGGATTAAGAGTGGGTTTTGTCCTCCATGAGGTTGCCCACATAATTCATGTGTTATGTGCCTTTGATCTTGCATAGCTTTATTTATGAATGGTTGATATGCTTCATGAATCTTTATTATTGAGTGCTTGAGAGTTCAAAGTTTTGGAATTGGATTTTAATTTATTGCACCAATGATTCACCCACCCCCTAACTCCTCCTATTGATTGTACCTCTAAGAAAAATAACTAAGTAGATGATAAATTTATTTTCTAAAATAACAACAAATAAAGATATAAAGTTTAAATTTAAAAGATCATCTTATTTTAAATTAATTAATTTATTATTAAAAACGAATTACATAAAGGAGTTTTAAAATATTTTATAAATTAAAACCAATTAAATTCCAAATTTTAAATTTAGTTGTTATACTAATAAGGTTAGAATATTTTATTAAGAGAAAAAATTAATTAGGAAAACTTAAAAAGTGAAAAATAAGAGATATCCATTACTGATCCTAAAATTAAACTACCCTCATATACTCAAACTAAGAAAAACATTAATTTCTATCAATTATAAGTTTCCACTCATCGATAATATCTAGTCCATCATATCTATTTAAATTATTACAATGTTTTAAAATTTATATTGCTTCCCTTAACTTATACTTGTGGTAGTGATCTTCTACTACTATAATTCTAGATTCTTCAATATTGATGGCATGTTTTGACTTAAACAAGTGTTCAACAAGGGTAGATTTCACTTTCCTTTCAAAAAAAATGTTAGAATAATGTTCTTTAATTTTGGTTTTAACTGACCTACCTATCTCTCCTATATATGAACAATCAACTTTGTAGACACCACTCCTAAGGTTTGGGTCCAATTTGTCTTTAGCAAACCCTAACATCATGTGTAACTTGTTGATGATAAGGAAACTGGAATGACTATTATATAATTTGATAATTTTACCTAATTTATTATAAATGACATTGATATATGACAAATAATCTTTAGGTCCATCTACAAAAGACTCCTTACCTTTAGATCTATTGAAATTATGTTTAACTTGCTTGATAGCCTTAGCTATTTATCTTCATGAGTAACTGTTCAATATAAAATTTTTGGTAAGGTGATTGATTCCATGATCTATATTCTCCTCATCATAAATTTTAAATTCCATAGTTATTAAAGTCTTAACAACCCTTACTTTTTGAGGATGATGATGATGGGAGGAGGCACGCAGGTAAAGGTCTGTCTATGCACATTTATTATAAACATGTATAGCTAATAAACCATCTTCCTTATTAAGCATGAGGACATATAAAAAAGGTATTTGGTTTTATATCTCAATTTATTTGATGAATTTTATGCTAATAAAAATAATGTTGAGGTGGGAATGGAAATCTTCTAGTCTATCTAAGCCATGTTGCCAATATAAGCTACTATCATTGACATATCTTTTTCACCATTTAGGTTTAAATAGAAAATAATGAAGCAAAAAATCATTAAATTTGCCATAAATAGTTTGGAAAACATAGGATATATATGAGATACCATTTCCATGCCTTCACATTATTCATAAATAATACCTTTAAAATTGGAAAAAGTTGATTTCAAACACAAAACAACAAGATTTGCAATTTCTATATTAGTAAGATTACGGACCACTTCTATGAAGCAGAATAGAATTGAATTATTAAAAATCACTCCAAGAGGTGCTTATTTATACATCATGAAGTGATATTAAATCTCATAATCTATAGGTATTAAGGTTTAAAATATACCTAATTATGTTAGGCATACCTAACCTACAAATACTTAATACCTAACCTATTCTAAATGTCAAACAAAGGTTTAAATTACCTTGAGATGTTTATTATAAATAAGATAGGATTAATTAATTATTATAACATTCCCCCTTAATTTATCATAGATTGAAGAGAAGAAGATAGATAATTTGTGAATGCCTCAAAATTATCACATCCAAGTGACTTTATGAAGGCATCTACACACTGATCCTAAGTGGTGTAATACTGAATTTGTATGTTATGTTGTTGAACATGTTCAAATATGAAATGAATCTAAACCCTTATGTGCTTGGTTCTCTCATGAAACACTAGACTGGGAACAAGATGTAAAACACCCCGATTGTCATAATACAAAAATGTAGGTTGAGTCTGTGGAACTCCAAGTTCTAAAATAATGTGATGTATCCATATCAATTCATAGATAACTCCTACTACAAAATGATATTCTAACTCTATGGAAGACTAGAAACATAATTTTGCTTCTTACTTCCCCATTATATTAGACCAGATCCTAGAAAGAGCACAAATCCTAATGTGGATTTCCTATCATCAATATAAGCTACATGGTCTGCATCCATGTATCCTATCAAGAATAATTTATCATCCTTCTTATATTCTAATTCATACTTAATTATACCTCTAATGTATCTCAATACCCACTTTGTTTCTTTCCAATGTGTCACCTTTGCTTCCTACATAAATTGAGAAAGATAGTTGACATCATAGCTAATATCTAGCATATTATATGTCAAGTAAATGAGACTCCCACCATATTATCAATATAGAGTTACATTTACTTCTGGTGATGGATCTGTATGAGACAACTAAAGTCTTGTTTCCATAGGTTTTGTAATAGGCTTGCAATCCATCATCTTGAATTTCTCAAGCAATGTCTTGGTATACTTTATCTATGAAACAAAAATGTATTGTTACTTCTTCTATACATGCAAACCAAGATAATAGTGAAGTAACCCAAGATCTATCATGTTGAATAATCACTTGAGATCATTCTTAGTTGCATTGATCATCTTCACTATACTGCCAGTGGTGACTAAATCATTAACATTAACACTTAATATAACAAACTCCACCCATGATTTTTGAGGTAGAGTTTTGAATCATATGGAATCCTATTTAATCCATGTTGTACAATATGCTCATCAATATTGATGTACCAAGCTTAGGGTGCTTGTTCTAGCCCGTAGAGAGACTTGATAAATCTACACACTTTATGTTCATGATCAGGTAAGACAAATCCTTTTGGTTCAGTCATATAGACTTCTTATTTCAAATATCTATTGAGAAAGGCATTTTTAACATCCATTTGATGGAATTTCCATCCAAACTGTGTAGCCATAGCAAAAACCATTATGATAGTCTTTATCCTAGCTATGGGAACAAAAGTTTCCTCATAGTTAATGCCTTCTTTCTAGTCATACCCTTTCTCAACAAACTTTGTCTTGTACTTATCAATACTACCATATTATTTTTACTTGGACTTAAATTCATATTTGCATCTAATGGGCTTCTTCCCTAGTGCAATATCAACAAGTTGCCAAGCGTTATTCTTCATTAGTGACTGATATTCTACATCCATGTCATCTTTCTAAGGTTTAGATTATAGGGCTTCTGTTACTATAAAGGGCTCATATGTTTCTTGAACAATACTCATAAGGTCCATATTAACCTCTCCTTGAGACATGCTTCAAGTCCTCGATCTTGAAGTGGATGCATTTGGTACTCCATTTAAGTTAGCATCTTGTATATTACTTGTATACCACTTAGGCATATGCTAAGTTGTAGGTGGTGGTGTTAGAGATCCTATTTTACTATCTCCCTATTCACTTTCACTATCACTATCTGATAATATTATAGGAATTTTTCCTATGTCATTTTCATGTGTAGAAGGTGGGTTAATTTACTCATTTCATCAAACACTACATCTCTACTGATTAGTACTTTTGTTGTTTGTGGATCAAAGAGCCTGTATGCCTTTGATTGTGCACTATATCCCACAAAAATACATTATTTTGTTTTCTTATCCAACTTATTTCTTTTATTCTTAGTAACATGCATCTATGCCTTAAAATCTAAAAATTAAAGTTGAGTTACATTTGGTTTATTCCCTATCCAAGGTTTATGTGGTGTTATTCCATCAAGAGATTTGGTGGGTGACCTATTCAATAAGTAGACTATAGTGTGATAAGTTTCTACCCAATATGTATTAGGAAATTTTGCATCCTCAACCATGCTACAAAACATTTCCATAATGACTATGTTATGTCATTATACAACTCCATTTTTTTAGGTGAATATGGAGATGTTAATTACTGATTGATTCCATTTGCACTAAGATAGACTGAGAGTTATTTAATTATGTATTCCCCCCCATGATTTGAGTGAAGGGTTTTGATTTTTATACCAGTTCCATTTTCAACCATGATCTTAAATTCTTTGAAGACTTGATCGTTTGCATTCAATAAATATACCCACATATTTCATGAGTAATCATCATCTTGAAAATATTTGTACCCTCTAAGACTGGGAACAAAATGTCTACAAATATTGGTGTGTACCAAGTCCAGCATACTAAGCGACCAATACTCAATCTTTCTAAAGAGAGCTCTTCTTTGTTTTCCTGCTAAGAAATTAGTACATATATCAAAAGATTACTTGAGTTTTAGAAGACCACAAACCATATCTTATTTTCTCAATTGTACTGTATAACCATAACACAAGTGACCATATCTTCTATGCCATAAATTGCCTAGTTTTGTATCTTTGACCATAAGTGCTTGATGGTCATTTTGAACAAAATCAGGATGAAACATTTTTCCAATATTGGAAACCATGGAAATCACTTTAAAATTATTAGAATTATCTTTGATGTGGTAAATTTTTTTACCATTGTGGTGATCAAATTCAACCATGAGGTTGAGGTCTAGTAGTTGATTAACAAATAATAGATTTTTTGTAAGTCCTATAACATAGAGAACACTTTAAATTGTGCAATTTTTTTTCCAATTTGAAGTTTGATGCCACCAGTACCTTTTACTATATATGAGGTATCATCTCCAAGTGAAACATTTCCCTTTGATTCTATTTTTGTCAAAGTAAAAAGCAATTGTTTCTTCATCGTCATGTGTCTAGTTTCCCCTAAATCATCATACGAGATTGCACTTGGATGATTGGTAGACTCATGTGTTTGAGTAACTAAACCATAGTCTTCAAAAACATTTCCATGTTACTTAGGCTTGCAATTTTTCTATTTCTACATGTGTTGTTGTGGTTGCTTCTTTTTGGTTTATGGTGATTTGTTGAAAGAGGGTTGCTTGCTTGATGAACCCTTTTGAAATGTGTTATACTAACAATGTATTAAGTCATGTCCCTGTCTTCCATAAAGTGGACATGATTTTAAAGAATGTGAATTTTTCCTTGTATATTTTGTTGATTATTTTGGTTGGGATATTGCCTTAGACCAATCATCATTTTCTTCCACTTTTGATTTGATTTGAGGGCATGCTCGTCATCTACTTCCTCTAAATTATACAAATCTTCCTTTTATTAAAACAAATTTACCAATGCCTCAAAGATCAGTTTTTGTCCTATGACATTCAACATGGTCACAAAGATCCTATATATAGGGGGAAATGCTCTAAGGATTATAAGGATCAAAGAATCATCTATCACCAGTTCACCCAAAGATTGAAGTGAACCCTACAATGTTCTAACCCTTCTAGGGAATGCTTCTAATTTTTCATTTGATTTGAGTTTCACAGTATGCAATTGGCTCTGAAGATGTAAGATTTGATTTTGATTTTTAGATTCATAGATTTTTGTAAGCTTATCCCAAGTATCTTTTATAGTTTTAGCACTATTGATATGAGGTTAAACCTCATTCAAAACTCTAAACATGATTATTGACTTAGCCTTTTTATTAGCTTTGTTATATTTTTGTTATTGATCAACATTTGTGGAATGTCTGAGCCATGTGCCTTCTATCACCAACCAAATATCTTCAAACTCAAGATGTGTTTGTGCTTTTATTTTCCATGTAGTGTAATTATCACCACAAAGAAATTATGTGTCAGGGAGCACAAAATGTGGTCCTGAACCAAACATTTTGACCATCAAGTTGCATATGACAAAGTATAAATGTGTTGTTTAAGTGTGAGAATAGGAGTGTTTGTAAAATGTAAGTGACAAAAAATGTAAAAACGCATACACAAAGAGAACAAATTGCACACCAACACACAAAAGGATGTTAAAATCTATCAAAAATGCTACAAAAATGACTTGTAAAGTGATAAAATATGATAGTTTCAACCAAAAATACATCTGAAGAGTCTACAATATTCCCATGGTCTATGACACCTGGAAGTACTATATAATGGGCATGACATGGGGGTTTGGGGATGAAAACCCCTAGCGTTCTCCCTGTCATGTTACAATGTGGGGTTTAGGGGTGGAGCCACCAAAAATAAACACAATGTGAAGCCTTTTTGGCCCTTAAAAATTCTCAAAATTTAGAAATTCTAAACAAAGTTGTCCTCCCTAAGAGACGTCAGTTAGCATCAAAAATACTTATACAAGAAGGAGATTCATAAGGATGATATGATATAGAAATATGGGCTTGATATTCTCATGAAGTTAAACACATACACTTATGGGGGTGTTTCTATATGCATTCATCGTATGTAGTGTAGCCTTGCTTAAGATTTTTGCAAATTTTCTATGCTTAGCACTTCACATCAAACAGGAAATATTCGAGCAGGCCTTCACATACTAATTCATCCAATATAAGATTCTTAATGTTCTGAAGGGTAGGTTGTAGATCGTAATAATCTATTTTAATTCATCCATAGGCCAATAAAATATAGAATTTTAGAAAAAAAACTAAGGAAACTCCCTCCACCAAAAAAAATTCCAACCGAAAATCGTGGGGGGGGGGGGATTTCCTTGTTTTATTTATTTTAAGTTTATTTGTTTGAAATTATGTATATTATTAGAGCCATGGAAGGGGCTAGGCATGGGAATTTGATTTAGGACCTTTGATTTACCTAGCGTAAAATTTAGCTTTGCCAATACAAAAAAAAAAATTGATTTGTCGATGGCTTCAAAAAGATATTAATATTACCAATCTTTAAAAAAATGGATCAATATGTAATTTTAATTCTAGATCTGATAAATAATGGAAATTTTCATCCCTTATACAAAATTTTTGAATGTGAAAATCTGAATATGCACATATTTTAATACAAATAAGATTAAAATTTTCTAAAACAAAAAAAATTGCCTTCAAGACAAATATTCTCCTTTTGTAAAATTGGTCAAAATTTTGGTAGTGTTTCAGCTTGGGATGGAAGAAATTGGAGAAACGTGATACATCCAAGCGTTGCACGAATTTTAACTCTCAATCTCCATCGAATCTCCAATGCTTTAAAAATCTCGTTGGGAATTTCCTTTCTACTCTAATATGAAATGAAGTAGAATGTAATTTTATTATTAAAAATCACTCCAAGAGGTGCTTGTTTATACATCACAAAGTGAGATTAAATATCCTAATCTATAGGTGATAAGGATTAAAATACACCTAATTATGTTAGGCATACCTAACTTATGCTAAATTTCAAACAAAGGTTTAAATTACCTTGAGATATTTATTACAAATAAGCTAGGATTAATTAATTACTCTAACACTCTATCGCTTCAATAATGGGAACACTGGGAATGGAATATTTCATTTTATCTAAGCCATGTTACCAATATAAGCTAGTGTCATTGACATATCTTTTCCACTATTTAGGTTTCAATGGAAAATAATGGAGTACAAAATCTTTGAATTTTTCCATATAGAGGTTGAAAACCATGGGAAATAGAGGAGATCCCATTGCCATGCCTTCACATTATATAAATAATAACTTTAAAAGTGAAAAAAGTTGAGTTTAGACACAAAGCAACAAGATTAGTAGTTTCTATGTTAGTAAGATTACATATCACTTCAACTTTTTCAATAATGGGAAAAATTTGAAGATTATGCACTTCATTCATTTGAATTAAAACCTAAATGGTAGAAAATATATGTCAATGAAACTAGCTTATGTTGGAAACATGACTTGGCTAGAATAGAAGATTTCCATTCCCACCTCGACAATTTTTTTATTAGCATGTAATTAACCAAATAAATTGAGATAGAAGACCAACTACCTATTTTAGATGTCCTCATGCTTAAGAAGTAAGATGGTTCATTAGATAGAAAGGTTTATAGGAAAGGCACACACATAGACCTTTACCTACATTCCTCTTCCCATAATAATCCTACTCAAAAAATTAGGGGTTATTAAGATATTAATCACTAGGGCCTTTAAAATTTGTGATAAAGACAATATAGATCATGAAATCAATCAGCTTAACAAAGTTTCTAAATTAAATGGTTACTTAGGTAGATAAATAATTAAGGATATCAAGCAAGTTAAAGATAATTTAAATAGATCTAAAGGTAAGGAGTATTTTATAGATGTACATATAGCTTATTTATCATATATAGAAGGCAATTCTAATAAATTAGCTAAAATTCTCTAGTGTCAGAATAGTCATTTCACTTTCATTCTCATCAACAAGTTATGCATGATGTTAGGGTATGCTAAAACAAATTGGACCCAAACCTTAGGAGTGGTTTCTAAAAAATTAATTATTTGTGTGGTATTCCATACATAAGGGAGATAGGTAGGTCTATTAAAACTAAAAATAAATAACAATTGCTGACATTCATCTTGAAAGGGAAGTTAAATTTACCCTTGTTGAACACTTGTTTAAGTCAAAAAAAAAACATCAATATTGAAGAAGACAAAATTATGGTAGGAGAAGATCACTACCACAAGTGTAAGCTAAGGGAAACAATATAAATTTTAAAAAACCCTAATAATTTAATTACATATGAAGGATTAGAGACTAGTCATGCATAGAAATCTATATTTTAGAGAAATTATTGTTTTGGCTCAGTTTGAGTATAGGAGCGTAATTTTATTTTAGGATTGGTAAGGGATCTCAATTTTTTTTTCCTTTTTACATTTTTATAATTAATTTTTGATCTTAACAAATTATTCTAACCCCATAACTATGACAACTAAATTTAAAATTTGGAATTTAATTAGTTTTCATTTATAAAATATTTTAAAACTCCTTTAAGTAATTAGTTTTTAATAAGAAATTAATGAAGTTAAAATAAAATCATATTTACAATTTAAAAAAATTCTATCTTTTTTTTTTTTAGAAACTAAATTTATCGGCCACTTGGTTCTTTTTAGGCAATTTTCTTTAAATGACTATTTTTTCATTCATTTTTTAAGAATCAAGGATCTGTTGTTCAAACCTGCTTTTCTTTCCTAATGAAGGATTATAGTAGTTGATGTGAAACATGTCAATCATCTAAATGTGACATAGTTTTTTTCCAATTTTTTTTTTTTATTTGAATGTTTTTATATTTTCTTTAATTTAGTATTATTATTTTTGGATTTTTTTAATTTCATTTTTAGGATATTTGAAAAGAAAAGGCTATCCTATGATCCTATCTAAATGATTCTCATAGGTAGCTCAAAACTCAGAGATATATCATACTCATATTACAACCAAGTAGAATGCATAGGTATAATATATGTATCTATATAGTGTGTTGTACTATGTGAATATATCGTAGGACTATGTGGTCATGAATATGTAATAAAAGGAAATGTGATTCATGGAACCTATTGTTTAGTGCCTTGTGGATTATTTGGAGTTTCTCTAGGAGTATTTTAAAATTCAAAAACTATCCAATGATCTCAATATGTGGAAGATAATTTTCATGGAGTGGTAAATGAATAACATCTCACGAATGAGATGCTCCATATGTGTTCATAGTAGAATCATAATATGTATCATTATCTTTTTATAAGTTTATACTTAGTATATTTGGTTTTCCTTTATCTATATTTAGTTTCACATCTATTAGTTAAAGATTCAACCAATATGTACTAGGTGCTATAGGTATGACTATATTTTTTGGTAATTTATCAAATAGGTCCAAACATAATTTGTTGAACTATTCATCTTAACATTGATTACCATATATATGAGCAATGAGAGTAGATGGTTGTTTATAAGAGTAAGTGCTTGCACTTTCCCCCTTTTTAACCATTTGATACTTTATATTCTTAAAGCATCTCATATTTTTTTTACCTTTTTAATTATAAATCCTATTTTGAACATTTTAGTTTCCTATTACTATTTTTTTTAAATTGGCCTTTTGTGATTGTTCATTTTTGAATTATTCTTGTTCCAACTTTTTTCAGTTCCATTTGTGAATTTTCCTTGGAATATTTCCATTTTTAGGTTATTATTATTTTAATTAATGAAATTAATATACATCTTTGAATTATTTTAATTGGTATTGCTAATATATCCCAAGCCTTGATAATAATTATGATCAAATATAGAGATAGGTCAATTGATGCCTTGTTATTTTTTTCCGTAATCCTTGACAAGGATAACCAATATTTTTTAAATATTGATATCCAAAACCAAGTGATTTAAAAATATGAGTATCATTATTGAGAGGCATATTTGTATCCTTTTCTTGGTATGATTTCAATTTTTGCAGCTGGTTTTGATTTTAATTATCTTTTGGTAACTAGATTTATTATTTTCGAACTTATGCTTTAGGATCACCATTATATAATGTGAGTGGTTTTATTTATTTATGTATCTATGATAGGATCACCATTATATAAAAAATATTTTATTTTGTCTTCAAATAAGATGAAAAAATATATGACATGCATGCATTCTATGATATTCACAATAGTACGTAGATATCATTCGAGGATGCAGATGAGGTAATTCGATCACTTGTGAATAATTTATCTGAGGATTTCATGTAGAATCTTACTCACCTTTTTTTCACTTTTTAAATCACGTTTTTTATATGTATTATTTTGTATTTTTGAATTTGGATATGAAACCTTTTTGGGTATAACATTTAAATATGAAGATGCTAGCATGTGATTAACACTAGCATATTTTGGATTCTGGAGGTATGTAATCTAAATTTTTAATGATGTGTTCTTTGAAGTGAGATAAAAGAAATTGGTTTTTAAAAAAAATTATATTAAATTTCTCATAGTTATTTTTTATATCTTTGATGGATTCATAAGAATAAATCCTAGTTACTTTGGATTGAATATTCATACACATGTCATTTCAAGGAAATGTTGGAGGTAGAAAGGTTTTAAGAAGGAAGAATTAATTATGATCATTTGAAATCATAGAATGGGAAACCTTATCCCTTGAAGTAGTGTTAGCATTGACCTAATTAAAGGGATGGAATGTATCACCCTACTTAGGGTTAGGAGGATTATTAGGTTCCTTATTATACATTTTTAATGTTTTAATGATGAACATGAGAACATGATAAGATAGGCATACAAAATATATGGAACAATTCAACATGATAAGAAAAAATTAGAACTAAATAATTAATTCAATTTAAAACCCTAGAAGGATAAAATCCCTAGGGTAAGAAATGTTTCCATAGAGTGACATAGAGGTTGGTTTCACAAAATGCTTAACCCTATAATTATGATAGGATAAAATATGATTAAGCATTTGTAAATTGTTCAAGCACAAGGATGATAAAATAATATATAATAGGTCACTTAATTGAAAACATAGATAAATGGATATTATTAATCATAATAATTATATATGTTAAACATATAAAGTAATAAAATTGAAATAGATTCAATTAATTTCAATACCAATGAGAAATTATACTCAACTTGTTACTTTGTTCATTAACATATCTAGACTAGAAACAAGTGAAAAGTATCTAGGATGAATATTATAGATTAGTCATCATATTTTGGATAATTTAATTATGTGGTCAAGGATACTACCATTATATCTATCCACTACCATAAAAAAATAGTTTCTTGATGTGACATAGGCATCTAATATATAATAATGACTAGATATTGATGTGACTAACTTCGATGTTCTAAGTTTTGTCCCAATTTTTATCATGTATTTAAATATGGGACACATGTTGTCACTCTTTTACAAATGATTAAACCCTATATCTTCACCTTTAAAATTATTTTGCTTAAAATAAGTTATTGGGATCATGGTGTCAATTTAACCTCAAAGACGCCTCTATCAATTACAGTTTCCTACATAAAAAATACTCCAAGGAGAATCAAATATTTTTGTATTTATCATTTTGTGTGGGAATGTGTATATACAAGGGTGATATATAACATATTATTATGCATGAAATGATCTATCTTGTAATTTAAAAAAAATAACTCATGGTATACTCTTTAAATGCTTTAGACATGTAATACTTTTTCTCTTATTCTTGATATGAAAATAGGGATGAATAGTTCAAAATAACTTGTTGTGTAGTTAATTGATTTATATTTCATATGTTTTACTTTGTATTTGTTATATGAGGAATAATAAAATTTATACTTGTATTTAACTGCACATTCTTAAACTATTTCAAAGTAGGGTTCAATAAGATAAATAGATTCACCCATAAAATTCAAAAAAAATTAGATTTGGATGACTTTTTAAAGTTGAAAACTAGATATGGATATAAACAGTAACATCGATTATAGTATCCCTTAGATTAGGATATTGTCTATTAGGATAGAAAACATGTACAAATATGAAATAGATATTGAAATATGTTTATCAGGTTTTAAGGTTTCTATGCAGTGTATGAGACCTGTTCATCATATTGATATGGATCAGACTAAGACAACCATTTAGACTAGACAATGAGATGGCGAACATGAGCCTTTTGGAAACACTGAGGTCTATAATTGAAGTGTATGGCCTTGATATATATTAATCAAATAAATAATATTGAGATGCTATAAATATTTAATATATGTATCTACAAATAGTAGGGCAACATTTTGTTGTCTTATTCTCCTATTATCGTCCCAGTGACCACATCATAATAATTCTTGGTTTCAAACAAGTCACAGACTTATTACATCTTGGTTATAATTCATAAAGTTAACTAAGGATATATCATACATAAGTTATACCATTATTTCTATATGTCTTATTTTTCATACTACATTTATTTACATTTCCAAAAATTTACTGATATTGCACACTTACATTCATATCACTATCTTTTTATAGACTTGTGTAATAAAATATACTGATAATATGAATAAATACTTTCGATCAATTACATATATTCATCCTTTCCTTTCATTTTTTATTTTTTTCTTCATGTCTTCTATGTTTTCTTTGTTTTGGTTTGTGGAAATTTAAACATGTTTTTGTGTGTGGATCAAATCCTATTATATTATTCTATGATCTTTAGAGTGAAATTTGAATATGTCCCTCTTGTGTGACCTCTTATAATTTTATTTCATGATTTGTGTCATTTGATTATACTCTTTATATATGTGAATCACATACATGATACTTTCTTGGTCTTGGTTGGTCAGTTTTTGCTACCATGATGGACATCATGTATCCTTCTTATTTCTTAATGCCATAATCAATATCATGCATCCCTCACCAAGTAGTTTCAATCATATTTAATTACTTATTTTTAATGACTTATGTGTGTGCTTCTTTTTTAACATCTATCTTCATAATGTCACTATGTATTATTGTTTCAACATCCATATTATATTATAAATTTTATCCTAGTTTATATATGATGATGCTATGATCCCCCATGTTATCACTACTACTCAAATCTATAATTTTTAATAACACCTCTCACATAAATTTTTATTTATAATTAATTTTTTTTTATGGATCCATAACTCAAATCAAAATAGGGGCATACCAAGTGGCTTTATTAAATCCTAAGATCCTATAGTGAAATTTTTGAGGTTTCACATGGTAGACCACAATCCATACTCATAAATCAACCAGAAATAATTATGAATAACAATATACCATTGGAACAATGGCACATGTTGGTCATGCCTAAAATAGTGTGTCATTATCCTAGTATCCCAAAAAGAGTCATCTTAAATATATTCTCAAAATTATAGATAATACATGGTAGTTTATAATAGGTACCCATTTATAGTTTTTAGAAAACCCCTCAAGTTTGTCTTAAATTTTCCCAGTTTGGATGAATCATGTATGGAATGTGTTCCAAGTTATTATATATGTTTTTTTATAACACAATAATATGATATTACATAGTACCAAAATCCATATACACCTAAATATTAGACTGGGGGTATGTGTCTGGTGTCTCACCAACTCCATGCTATGTTTTGCAATATTTTTAGAGATGGATTGGTAATTCATGTGATTATCGACACTCTATGCATCAAACTCAAATATGCTATATTTTTCACTAGTTTTTCATGAGTTTTATACTATTTTATCACCATAAATTATATTTATTATGTCTTATATGGTTGGTTAACCCTTTTATAATAGTTTTACACATGTTTTTACTCTAGAATAATCTATTGTAATTTATATAGGGATTCTAAATTACTTCACCACTTTGGGTATGCAGTGATACATTTAATAACACCTTTAGTTCTTAATCGCATTAAAAGATAAATAAGTAATAAGGCATGTGTATCCCAATCCAATCTATTTAAATGATTAATAAATCTCTAAGGATTCATCCCTATCCAAATATAAGGTCTTTTTCCAAAAAACATAACAGTTTGTGTACCCAATCAAGCATATTTTTAACTTATTATTACATATATACATCTTCTTATCTTTAAATATTCATTTTTATCTTAATTAAGGAATAATTTTATAAATGTTTCATTACATGTGTTTGTGTGAAAAATAATTAAGGATTATGGCTTTCATTGAAATTTTTTCTTTGTAGGTAAGTTTAGGCATGCATTTTAATTTTACTATAATAATTTAAATTTTTATACATTACTAGACAAAAAGAGGGGGAGGTGTAAACACAAAAATTAACATTTAATATGAAATATGGTACTTTTGACCACCCTTTTACTCACTTAGTTCATGTCTTATTCCATGGTAATTCAACAATTTTTACTTCACTTTATATGTGGATGATCATTCCTATAAGAAAATAATGTTCTCAAAATTTATTTATTCATCATTAGAAATATATCTAACTTATCCCTTGACTGATATCTTTTCTCCTATAGTAACAGTGAGGCATTTGGACTATCTTACTCCTTGGTCCTAACTAGTTTCAAATAATGACTAGTTGCTCAATTATAAATTCACGCAATAGGTTATACCACATGTTTATAAAGCCATATATGAAATAATCACACATTTATCACTATAAACTTAAATTTTCAAGTCACTTTGTAGATAGCAGTCTTTCATATTAAAAAAATCATAATTATAATTGCACATGGAGAGTAAATTCCCTATTTCTCCCAATTGTAAATATATAAAACAATAGTAACGCTAAGCTAGATTCTAAGTACACCTCCAAGTTCATAAGTCATGGTTTAATCACTTAATCAAACTTTAATTTCACAAGCATATAACATTGCGCTAGTCTTTCACACACACCACCATAACATTAGATAACTACATGGGATTTGATCCCTCTTTAGATTATTGGTATGTAGACAATGTCGAACATTGGGGTTAAGGTCTATCAAAACTTCAAATTTTGACCTTTTTCCCATTTTTTTACATTCATTCATTATAGTATATCAATCTAGGGTGTTGTAAGTGAATAATAAGGGACAAAGAGACTTCTAAATAAAACCACATAGATTTGATCACGTACACAGAGGGAACATGTGAAGGCACATAGGTGTAAACATTCATAGATTCATAAGACCCTATACGATGTCAGTGTGTCCTAAGGAATCCATTTATTGACAACCCTATATAATTTTATAGTCCTTATTTAGAGAATTATCAAAGTCATGATCTTGATTTACAATCAACCAACATCACATAGTAATTTTAGAATTTATATCTCAGTCTTATATTATCAAACTTCTAGTAAAATTATATTCTCTTTATCATTTTATTTTATAGCATATTTAAAAATATATTAAGTTATAAATTAGTTTGTGTCAGTTATTACATATCTATAAGATAATGATTTTACGAAGCATTTTATCATATTTAATAATTATTTTTCTATTTTCCAAATGTGATAAAACATATTGGTGAACCCATATATTGATTAACTATTGAAAACCCCTAATTATAGATGGTGTTATGGTTTCTATCATTTTTTTATATTTATAATTGTTATCCTAGGGTATTTTAGATTTTATAAATTCTTTATTAGAAAAAATATTCCACCTATTTTTTTAATTCAATTTAGCAAAATTATTTCCACCAATATTAGATGCAACAATATACTAAGTTGTCCCAATTTAAATATTTAATTTATAACACCATAATGGTATAATATATTAGTATATTTTTTATATAAATAAATTAAATATACAAGGATTTATTTCAAAGAATCAATAAATGTAATATGTACTCATAAATATTGTTCGAGAGAAAATTAAGGAGGAATATAAAATCCAATCCTCTTAAAAACCCCATCTTATGGATTATTTGCCTTTATATAAACCATTGGTTAAAAAAAATTAACACTATTTACTATGGGGGTAACCCAAGGGATTCAACATATTAATATACCAATTCCTACTCAATCACTAGAAAAAACTATGTTTGGTTAGCACACATTCTTTCTATCTCGATTTATTCTCCCTTATGTAGAATATTAAACTATTAAAAACTAAGGTGTAACATTGGGAACAGGGCGATTAAAAATATAACATGACACTATAATCTCAAAATTTATTTCACACTTAGTTGACACAACACGTACAATTATATATTATACCTATAGTTTTTGTGGCCCCCATGTTTACACTATTTAAAGGAAAGGGTGACCCTAAAAAATAGTTAAGATAATTCCATGCAACATGTTTGGAAGATCATGGCTATGAAAGAAAATTGTGGTGGTGGAAGTGCAGACCTTGGGTAGGACTTCAAAATTTCAAATCCAGATTTGGAGGGAGAAAGGAGATGGACATAGCTCCAAGATCGATGCTCTATCATATAATTCATAGACATAAGGAACATTGTAGGAGAGAGGTATAACTTATGAAACTCTTTCCATCAAATCAGTTTCAAACAATCCATCTTGGTGTGATAGATTGAAGGGATCTATGGCCAAAAAGAAATCTAAACCTATGGAGCTTGTAAAAACCATAATAGATGGGAATAGTTTACATATATAAATCACTCCATATCTCATCTAACAAGCCTCCTTAATGATGAACCAGGCCTTTATGGGGAAATTTATGGGATCAAGAACTAATATAGACCCATTTAGATCCTGGGATAAGAATAAATGGAGTACTAAGGTACACAAGGAAATATTATCAATGGTCAGTGGATTTTTTATTATTCAATTCAATAACCCAGAAGGTAGTGTAAATATTCTGGTTGGGGGATCATGGTTATTTAGTAAATATGGGCTTTTCCTCAAAAAATGGTAACCAGGTTTTGACCCTAATAAAGAAAATATAAAAATATGCCTATTTGGGTGAGATTCATAGGTCTATCCATAGAATTTTGGGAAGAAAAATTATTTTCTAGCTTAGCCAAATCCTTTGGTTATCTAATATCTTTAGGTTCTGCAACCAAGGTAAGGTCAAGAATGGTACATGTAAGATTTTGTATGAACACCTTTGCTATAAAATAACTCTCTAAATCCATAATTATGCACACACCCCTTGGAACTAGAACACAAAGAATTAAATTTGAAAGATCAACCTTAGTGTGTGAAAAATGTCACAAATTAGGACATTCAAGGAAGGTGTGTCATTCAAACACTAATAGTGTTTCATGGTAGAGAAAGAGTGGGGTTTCATTTAAGAATTTAGAAAAGGAAATCCTAGATATAAATTAGAGCACATCACGGTAAGCTTCTCAAACAATGGAAGGGGAAAAAGAAGTACCAAACATGATAAAATTGAGAGACCCAAATTCATAATTAAACCCAAGGAAGGAGAGTCTATTTCAAGTAAGGAAAGTGGAAAATCCAAATAAATTAAAAAAATCACTTTTATAAGACACCAACATTAGGTGGGAGGAAGACAAAACTAGGAAAGAGGCTTTATAGGAAGTACTCCATGGGCAAAATCAAGAAAATAACACAAACAGACCACTACTTTGTAACAAGTTATAGATTTTTGGACGAGACATAGATAGTAAGGATTGGAAAGAACAAGAATTAGATGTAGAATAAAAAAAACAAAATTAAGAAAAATAATTCTCTAAAGAATAACTCACAGGTAACTTTTCCAGCCACTAGGGTTATAAGAAGGAGTGCTATAGGACCAAATATTAGAACTCTAAAAGTAGGTAGACCATCTAAAAGGAACCTATTTCAAAACTTAAGTCAAGTGGATATAGCAATATGTAAACCAAAATATTCTTCCTTTTAAGGGAAATGTACCCTCCAAATAAGTTTTTAATGTTGATTCTATCCTAAAATGTAAGAGGGATGCATAGTGTAGGAAAGCAAAAATAATTAGAGAGTTTAGAAGAAATAAAAAGGCCACAATTTTGGCAATACAAGAATCCAAAATTGAGGAAAACTATTTTCATCAGCATAAAAATGCTCATTGGAAAGAATCGAAAGAAAGTTATGTTAGTGTGTCTGGTGTATCAAGTGGTTTGATCATTTTTTTGGACCCCATATATCTTAAAATAGATACCATATTCAAATATCAGAATCATTTGGTAGTGTTTTAATGGATATGAATGAAAAAAAACAATGGATTATCTCAAACATATATGCTCCAAATACTAGGTTAGCTCATAAAAAATGTGAGAAAATATCAAAGACTTTAGAATCAAATGTGATCAAAGTCCATGGATTCTAGATGGCAATTTCAACTCACGCCTACACCCTAGAGAAAAAAAAGCATGTAATATTTGCATTTGGATAGCATGGAGGGTTTTGCTTCCTTTATTGGATATTTTGGAATCATATATCTTAAACTTTGATGTCCTAAATTTAGTTGAAAAAATAGAAGGCTTGGTGAAAATATCATCTAAAGTAGATTAGATAGAATTTTCATCTCTCTAGATTGGCTATAGAAGAAAGACTTCATTCTAAAATATCTTACGAAATTTTTTTTAGTTCATTCACCCTTACAACTAAACATCAAAGATCAGAAAGATAAGTTAATTAATCACTCGTTATGCATGGAGCACATGTGGTTCACTTAACCAAACATACAAGATAAAATGACTGAATGGTGGACAAAAAATAATAGAGGGTAAGCGATGTTTATCCTGGCAAAAAATTTTAAAAAGATTAAACACAAATTAAAGTAATGGAATAAATAGGTGATTAGTAATGTCTTTCAGTATAAAAAATTCTAAAAGTTGAATTGATCAAAATTAATGAATAGATTGAAAACAAGGGGTATGACCTTCAAATTCAAAATAGAGAAAAACAAATTCTTTGTAGCTACCATACTATACTAGCTAGAGAGGGATAGCTATGGAGACATAAATTTAGAAACATATAGCTAAAAGAAGGTGATATAAACAAAAAAAATCACTTATCAACTCTCAAGAAAATGAAACATAATTCCATTAGGGATATTATCATTAAAGAGGGTCATCTTATTGAATATTAGGAGGAGATTAACAATGCTTCTATGTTGTTTTATAATAATATGTATAATAATGAAAAAAAAGAACATTAGCTATGAGAAAGAATTCTTGAGTGTCATTCTAGAATTAATAAACCAAGAGGATAATGCAATGATAATGAAACACATATCCAAAGAGGACTTTGAGATTGTCATCTTTAGAATGAACCTAGATAAATCACTTGGACTGGATGGGATACCCATTACTTTCTTTAATAATGTTTAGGGAACCATAAGTGAATATGTCACTGTGGTAGTAAATGAATTCCTAAAGTCGAGATAGCTACTTAAGGAGTTTAATGACAGTTTTCTCATCTTCATTCCCAAGAAAGAAGGGGTTGTAAATTTGATTGATTTTAGACCAATCGATTTGTGTAATTCTTTTTACAAAATCATCACTAAACTCATTACCATGAGAATGCAACCTATCATAGAGAAAATCATAAAAGTTCAACAAGGTGGATTTATCCTGAGTAGATAAATCTAAGATAGAGTAATTGTTGTTCACGAAGCTATTCGTTACATGAAAAATAGTAGAAAGGTATCAATGATCCTCAACCTTGATATGGCCAAGACTTATGATATATTAGACTAGAATTTCCTGGATAAAGTAATGAATTGACTTGGATTTAATGAAAAACTTGGGAAAATTATTAGATATTACATATCCACCTATATATTCTCATTTCCTATTAATGGTGTGGATCATGGATGTTTTAGAAGTGACAAAGGGGTTAGGCAAGGTGATCCTCTATCTCCTTTCTTTTTCCTTATTATGGAAGAGTCACTAAGTAGGTAAATTTATAGGACTTTAGCGGAGGGACAACTTAGAGGCTTCAAACCAACTAGGTAGATAGAGCCCATGATGCATCAACAGTTTTTAGATGATACTATATTACTGGTTGATGCCTCAATCTAGGAAGCAAGGACCATAAAAATATTTTTGGTCATGTATAAAAGGTGACAAATTAGAAAATCAATTTTGACAAGAGCTCTATTTATTTTTTTAACACTACAAAAGCAAAACAAAATAGAATTACAAGGATCTTGGGATGCCAAATTAAGACTTTGCCATCTACCTATATTGGCATACCTATTATGATTAATCAACTCAAAATAAGTGTTTGGAATCTATTAGTTTAAAGATTTCAAAAAATACTTACAGGGTGGAAAAGAAAACTTCTTTCTGAAGCAGGAAAAGTTGTTTTGATCAAATTAGTCCCAAAAAGCCTCCCAATCTATACTATATCTCTTTTCAAAATGCCAAAAGGAGTGGAGGAAATTTTGAAAAAAATTCAAAGAAACTTCTTATGGAATGACTATGAAGGCAAGAGTAAATTCCACTTAGTAGCCTGGAATAAAATATGTAACAGCAAATGATTTGAAGGGCTAGGCATAAGAAATCTTCAATGGATCAATAAAGATATGATTTCAAAGTTTATGTAGATATTCATAAAAAATAATTCATCATGAGCAAAGATATTATCTCAAAAATATCTTCAACAAAGGAATCCTCTTGTTGTTTTCAAGGATGATCAATTTATTAAAGGGTCACACATCTGAAATTTCCTATCTGAAAATAGAGATGTCATTTTTTAAAGATCATTTTGGCACATGGGAAATGGTAGGAGTAGAAAATTTTGGGGAGATAAATGGAACATGTATTTGTTTCCAATTTAGAATAATATTGAAAAACACATACAGGATAACACAATGCATAAATATGACTAATTAATAACAGATTGTTGGTAAAAAAGAAATGGTTTTAAACAGTGGATTGATCTTAGCCTAGATGGTGCCAGTCATAATAAATAGATTAAAATTGAAGACTTGAATAAGGACCTTTAAACCATAAATATTTTTTAAATAAATAAGGAGGACAAACTAATGTGGAGTGACTCTTTTGACAAAAACTACAATGTCAAATCTGGTTATGATAGGATCTCCCATAATCAAGAATCCAAGGTGAGTTGGAAAGGAGTTTAGAAAAAATTCCTTACTCCAAATTTTTTTTCTTGGGTTGCCATACAAGATAAAATATTAATGGTTTAAAATATAAGAGTAAAAGGATGAATTATAATAAACATATGTGTCGTATGTAAATAAGAGAATAAAATTGTGTTTCATCTTCTCATCAACTGCACATTCACATAGAAAGTTTTAAACTTCTATTTTAGGAAATTTTACTTTCATGGGTCTATTCACGATTTCCCATTAATTTCTGGTTGTCCTAGATCTAACCTTTTAAAAATTATCAGCTAAAGTAGATATGGAGCCTCACCCTCCTGCATATTTGGTGGGGGATATGGGGAGATAAAAAAATATAATCGTAAGGGTAAAGAAGATCAATAGTAAAGTGATCTCTGAAATAATTTTCATAGCTATCAAGTATAATTATAATTTTATAAAAATTAATAAAAGTAATGAAATATAATATTTTGAATGGATACGTACATAAAACTAGTAGATTGACCATTCTACCATAGGAAAATTAGATCCTAAGGAGGAAATTTGAAAGGGAACTAAGTGGAAATCCCTAGCTGAAGGATGGATGAAACTTAATTTTGATGGTGCTTCAAAAGGAGATATGGGAATTATAGGTGGAGGATAAATCATCAAAGATGTTATAGGTAACGTTATTGGGGAATATGTAGAAGATATGGGAACAAAGATGAACCACTAGGTAGAATCACTTATTTCCCTTTGGGGCATCAGATTAGCCAAATAAATCAATGTCTAAAAATTGGAGGTGGAAGGGGACTCCATGAACATTGTCAATTTTTCAATTAACAAACAATACCCAAGATGGAATATAAAAAAATATAATTCATGAATCTAAGTAAATACTAAACTCCTTCCAATAGGTGCACATTCAACACATGTACATGGAAGGCAATGAAATTACAGACTAGTTCATAAACAAGGAAACTAGCAATGTGGGCTTCAAAATATGGCTAGATCATGATGATTTTCCTAGAGAGTTGTCACTAACAATCTCTAATGAAGGAAAAAATGATTCTATTAACACTTATTAACCTCATTTTATACCTCTTGATTAGTGAAAAATGAAGATCTCAATGAGTGCTTGGGACCTTAAGCCCTTTGTTTCTAATCCTTTTTAGGGGAACCATATACAAAAAGTTAAGGAATGTCTTGAATCTCATAATTTTTCTCATGATAGGCTCAATTATGTATTAAATTAAAGTTATAGAGGAGACAAAAAAGATATCCCAGAAGCTTGTGCAAATAATAACATTACCATGGGATTACTAAATAGAATTGAGCCCAAGCTGGAACTAGAGGTTAGTTCAAATAGCAAATTATATAATGCCCTACAAGTGGGTGGTCTCACTAGATTTATGGATAACATTGAAGGATTTGATAGACACCTATTTATCTAGTTTGTTAGATCTTGGGAGGAAATGGATGTCAACATTAATGGGGTAATGCTTGAAATCATGGAGGAGCTGATCAATCATGTGACAGGCTTAACTATTGAAGATACCAAAAGTGACTACACCTCTAGAGACTCTAAACTAGATAAATAAGCTTTTTTGGAGGAGGGTGAATAGTTGGATCATCTCCACAATGGATTCGATAGGGAATCCTTACCTAAACCATATGCTTAGGTAGCATTTTATCTTATCCAATATGTTACTTTAGAGGGTTAGTAAAATATATTCAAGTGGTCCATGTTTAGAATGTTAAACTAATTTAGGCATGGAATAGCGTTCAACCTTCTTTTTTCATTCTTAAGTTAATGGAAAATTCCATCTAGAAATTCAAAAATGGGAATTATACAACCCCAAGACATGAGGGAGTAATTTTCCTCATATACAAGTATTTTAAGGATATGAATTAAATAATGCCATATCTTTCCTAGAAAAATGAAGGAAAAACCAAAGAAGGGCTGGTGGACTTGACAAAGATAAAGAAAATCATGATCAAATACCTGAGCAGTTCAAGTAGGGATGTTGGATGTAAGATGGAATTTAGTTGTTAATGCTATTAAAGGAAATGAGACCAAAAAAGAACATGAGGGTATAAAAAATCATCTCAGAGGAGCTTCTCATTGCACCAATGCTAATAGAGACAATTATAAAATAAAGGGTTTCAAAAATCAACAGACCCCTTTTCACAAAAAGAAGGAAAGAAAATTTATTGTTATGGATAGTGATAGTGAGGAGAGGGAAGAATATATAATCAAGAAGGACATCACTAAAACATAGAGTAATAATTAAACAAGGTTTAACAAGCATAAAGAAAATATTAAATAGATAATACAGAAAAAGAGGAGACTGAGTAGTTTCAAAAGGACACAATTCAATCAATTTGTGAATGGACACAAAATTAGGGATAATATTGATGAGGTGACTAAAGAATTGAACCTACAATTATCCAAATCCTGGATTAACAAAGAAGAGATTGTACAGATTTAAAGAGTGAGCTTTAGGGTAGATCTCCTTGAGTATGTAAATGAGAATCTTCAAACCAAACTCAATTTCATTATTAATGGTATAAAATTTGTTATGAATGAAGGTATACAAAATATGAAAAATATTCAAGCTTACCTCAAAGAATTATTTGATCCTAGCTACACAGGTAAATGAAAAGAAATAAAGGACCAAAATAGTAGAGAAAAACAGAACATTAAATGTGAAAGTATTATCGAGAAAATTGACTCCAATCTTAGCAACAAGAAGGCATGTTGGGAAGACATTTTTGGAAGTATGGAGTAATCTTTATTGTCTATTTGTTTGAGATTGATCTATCAATCTACTCTTTAGTTGTCTTTGTTCTACATATTTTTTATCCTCTTTTATTTGGTTATCTCTAGCTTTAGTTCTTCTCTTTTTTTATGTATTTCTAGGGTTTGGGGACCATATCTCAAAAAAATACCCTGCCCTTTAGCCTCAATAAAAAAAAATTTTTGAACTATGCATCCAACGATTGCTTATTTACTAAGTTCTTTTTTAGAATTATAAAATAATATGATTTACAATGGGTCTTTGGTTTATGACAATAATCACACCATTCATTCATACCCTTTGTTGATATATTTTTAGTACATTTCTCATTTAGTATCAGGTAGAAGTTTTCTTATGCACATATTACCCAAATCAAATAGAATTATAATGAGCCTACCACATAATATATCCTGAGGAAGATGACAATCTTATCTAAAATTGAAATTTTAATGGTAGATAAATAATTAAAATATATCTTTAAGTACAGTTTATTTTCACCACTACATGATTCAATTATGCTTAAATATTTTCTCTCATTTATAGATTTGTGTCATATATTTAAAGAAAAGGAAGTCATATTATTTGAAATGAATAGGTTTAAGTATGAAACCAATAGCTATTATAATACAAAAATTTAAATAACACCACCATACAAGAGGAGGCCAAATAATTATAAAAATGATCATAAGGAAAAAATACATCTTTTTTAGAATCAACTCCTTCAATTAAATTATATACTCTTATAAGCTCCATATAAGGTGCTCAAAACACTCTCATATACCTCCCCCACTACCCCCCCACCACCACCCCAACCCCCACCACCCCACCCCGCCCCCCCCACCCGCCCCCCCCCCGCACCACAGTCACTCCCCTCTTCCCTGTCTCCCTCCCCACCCCACCATTAAATTGGTTGATGTCAGTAAGACTATTATAAATGGACATAATAGGAATGCATTTTTTTTATTTCATTAAGCACCAAGGCACACTACTGACATAAGCATTAATTTAAGTTTCCAGATTCAAGATTTGATAGAGGGAAAAATAATTGACGTGGGAACACTTACAATCAATTCCAAGGCATAATTTATTGAAAGAAAATAAATGAAAATAGTCATTGATCCTTTTTATATGCATACATACAATGAGATATAAAATTAATCAAGAGTGAATTATCCATCTAATTCTCACGCTCTAGTAGTTCATTATCATTCTCATATAGAGGCACTACATCTTCTTAATGACATCATTGGTACCTATAAAAATTTAGTGCCCTTAGGCCACCCATCCAATTCACATAAGATGAAATAGTAGATGATGACTCTAATTTATACTCTTTATTCATTTCAAAGTCACATTAATCACCAACATACTCATAGTGTCATGGTTGATAATGGTTCAAGTGTGAAAATGTGCAAAATTACACTACAATATCATCTTTGATACATAGATCAATATTTTATTCATTAAAGCATTGTAATAACATGATTCAATGTTTACATTTAGAGCTACATTGGTAGATTACACTACCATTATAGGTTGGTCTAGCATATGCAACCACCAAGTTTACATTAGTAGGAATTGAATGGGTCTTGAATATATTGTTTGGGCACAATTGGATTTATAAATTTTTGACAATTCCCTATATAGTTCACGTGTTTAAATTATATCTATGATAATTAGGTACTCATAGTGTAGGTATCTTATAGGAATACCCCCTACAATAGATATTTATGCTTTTTAAACAATAGATTTCCATTAATACACCTCAAATTATGTAATCTACTCATAAATTACAAAATAAAATATATACTATTTAGTGGAGGTGTGTCCTTGAGACTCCACTTTAGCAAAGATTTCTCATAAATTATTAAGAGACTTTCTCTCTAATCATGCTTATTTTTTATTGATATTAAATGGCACTATGTGTGTTTCACATAAGGCACCAACAATTAGTTCATAAACTCCATGATGGGTTCAAAAAATACTTGGAGTTTTAATATTATAAAACATTCACAATTTGTCACATATCATCATTATGATAGCATCCCATATGGTACTAAGGGAAATCACTATTTAGATCCTGCATCAACTCAATCCAGTCAGAAGTATCATCCTCTCCATTTTGTAAATGTCACCATTCCCATACTAGATGTATGACTTATTGATTATGAGTCCCTTGTAGGAATCGTTGGTTAGTATCTTTATCTATATAGTTTTAGTTCATACACGCTAAAATATGAAAAATTAAATATTCTATAAAATTAAAAAAGTAAGACCTATGAATGGTTTGTGTGCTATATTTAAATTAGTTAATTTGTGATTCGTATACTCATTATTTATCTATTTATCCAATTTTTATCAATAATTATTCATAAAGTATACGTGAGTGAATTCAAAACATATAGGTTTCAATTTAAAGACACAGTCGTAGGGTATTTCACTATCTCAACCCCATAAATTACAAATAGATAAAAGTGTGTTTCCTAGATAATAATGTAGCATGTTATTTTATAATTCTACCAGTATTTTCTTAATGAACATAGATTAAAAATTCTTAGATTAAAATAAGTCACAAGAATCTTAAAATTTACTTATAATTTATAATTTTTGCCAAGGAATCTCTTACATAGGTTTTACCATTCTTTGGCTATCACTTCTACTTCATACCTTAGTTCATTACATTTCACAAAATTTAATGATATTTATCACTTATATTAATATTTATATCTTCTTGGGTACTTGAATTAATGAATATACAAGTTTTATGAATTACTAATGTGGATCAATTACATATATTCATGTATGTTTTTCATGTTTATTTTCCCACTTCATGAATTTTATGTATTATCTATTTTCACTTGTGAAAATTTAAACATGTCCATGTGTGTGGCTCTAATCTTAATTTATGTTTCTATGATTGAGTGAGTTACATTTGAATATATCCCTTATATGTGGCCACTTGTCAATATATTGTGTTGTGTCTTCTTTGTGCTTATTCTTTTTGTGTGTTTGTGTCATGGGCATGATGACTATCTCATATTTCCTTCCCATTTTTGATGTCATTGTGAACATCATGAATATTTCAAATTTCCCAATGACATGATCATTATCATGCATCCCTCCTTGAGTAGTTATCGTTAGCTTTCATTACTTAGTTTCTATAACTCATCTATGTGCTTCACTTCGAACATCTATCTTGGTAATGTGACTATGTATGGTTGAATCCATATGCATGTTATATTACTACTTTACTCTATTTACATATGATGCTGTTGTTTTCCTCCATGTTATCATTATTACTCAGATTTATTTCTTATAACATCTATCACATAAATTTTTATTTTGATTTACATTATTTATATAATGGATCAATAATAAAAAACTCCAACATAAATCTTCTAAAATAATTGGGTATCAATATGGGCACTATACAAAAATTAGATCAAAGCACAAAAGAATTTTATATTGTTCCACACTAGGTTCTTGGTTCAATCTCATTGGCTGTGAGATAAAAAAAACTAAAATAGTTCCTAATTTATTTCCAATTATTTATAATCATGTAAAATATAATATATTTATATGATGACCTTGGATAATTCCTATAGATTAATTCTAATTTACATTACACTGATGTGTAAAATTCATTTGTAATGGCTATTTGTATATATAACCCCAATATTAAAATCATTTCAAAATTTCAAAATACATACAATATAATTTGTATATCCAATCACATTTTGTTTTTTTTTAAAAATCAACCATCACAACACATCACATTAGATAATATTCATACATATGAGGTGGGAGAATCAATTATAGTAAGTGACAAGGAACCATTTATGCACACTAGTGAAGATACCAAGAAAACACCACAAGCTAATATAGATAATATATATATAAATTTGTATCTCCCTCTTTTAGTCATTTATGAAGATCCTATTTACAGTCACATATTACTATGATAGTAATGATGAAAATGACAAGCAATATCTAATAGATGATTATTAATGAAAGCTAGAAATCAAATGTATTCATCCATATGAGTGATTTTATGAAATTTTGTTTACACATATCATTCCTAGGGATTATTAAGGTAATTCATATAATAATTACATTTATAATTAAAATGTTCCCCATCAAACATAATCTAAAAATGTAAAATGAAAGGCACTAATGTTAGATAAACAATATAATCCAAATTCCAATCATAGCTGCAATGCTAATGTACACCATGGTTATCCAATGATACAAAAATTGTTAAGGATAAAATTGTAATATCAAGTATAATGGAGGAGGAAGATAAAATATACATTTAAAACTATAAAAAAACATATTTTTATTACAATTCAATGAAATTTTTGAGATTTTCATTACAATTCAATGAAAATTGTGAGATTTTCATGGACAACCTATGCTTCCATATTACAAATGACAATGATTAAAAACAAAGAAATCACTATCCTATAAATGTTACTTTAAAATAACTTTTTTTTATTAATAACTAATTAAAAGTAGATGTTAGAATCTTAGCACATCATAATGTTAGATTATTTTGTGATTATCATATAATCTTTTGGCATAATATGCATTGATGCATTAACCACAACAAAAATTAAAAAATACAATGATGAATGTATTATTTAACATACTAAGAAAATATAAGACACATGATCACCAAGATTATATGTAACTCATATACATCAAGGTAAAAATATAATTCACCAACATTTTTGAAAAGATATATTGACTACTACATTAGTTATTTAGGGGGCATTTCAACATCACATACAAACTTATGAAGATTGAATATCCAAGCACATGTATTATAAAAAACTTATAATAGTTAAGATATAAAATTAGTCAATTAAATCACACATCACCTTGTATTGGGTTAGTTGGATATATCACCTTTCTAATCATTTTCATACCAAAATTAAATTGACACATGCACATGGGTAATGTATTTAGTTAGTCAGTTGAAACTTACTTTGGGGAAATAGTGGTTAGAATAAATTAATGATTCAGTGCATAAATTAAACTGGAGCATAATATTATCCTATAAAATTCATATTATTAGCATACCAGTAAATGATATATCAATGATGGTCAAGAGGCATGACCTTCAAATTAATATGTAGGTATAATAAATAATCAATCACTAGCAAAAAATGTTGTGTTTATACTATACCATAATAATAATGATAAATTAAAGGATAATATGGATAAATAAAAACATTAGATGATTAGTATGACATAAAATAATTTATTCACATGTTCATAATATATATATATATATATATATATATATATATATATCCTATATATATATATATATATATATATATATATTATATATATATATATATATATATATATATATATATATATATATATATATATATATATTCAAATATTCAAAAAATAACAAATTCAAGTCTTGAGCATGACACAATTACTAGTTTACATCATTTACATATTTTATTAATCACATGTTTGATAGATTTCGTATCATTTTATTTATACACTTGACATGAGTGATGTGTATGGCATACCAAATACACGTGATACATGGATACATAGATTTTGGATCGGTCCTATACCTAAGGGCTTTTACCAATGTTGAAGCATCATCTTCCATAACTTACATTATAATAATTCATTTTGTGTGTCTATTTATATGGATTTCCCCTGAATTAACATGTTGAGCCACCTCTATTGCTTGGTACATGTATTTATAATGATAACTTTTTTAAAATTGCATTTATATGAACGTGTTACACTATTATGTTTTGACACTTACATACACATGTGGTGTAGACTACCTCACATGTTCTATGTTTTTCTATGATATTTATTTTTATAATAAGATAGTAATTTCATGGCATTTTTTTTTTTTGCTCTTTATCTTTGAGTGTTCATTTTTTTACCTTATTTTTGAATCCTTATCCATAACTATGTGGCATTTATTTCCCATTATGTATGGCCCTTTAGCCTTGTCTATACGACATTTATTTCCCCTTTTTTGTGTATATTTAGCCTTTTATTTGTGACATTTATTTCCCCTGATTATTTACTTTTAGCATTTTTCATGAGACATTTATCATCCCATGTATGTGGCACCTTGGTCTTATGTGTGATAATGTGTGCACTTTTATTACACGCCATTGCATGTTCATATTTTTGAATCTGATGAGTTTGTTATTATTTTTTATTATTGAATATAAATGTGCCAAGATACATATCATTCACCTCCCCATTGTGTGGGGTTACATGATACATATCATGCACCTTTCTTTCTTAGTCTTATTAAGTAAATTTATTATTGGTGATTCATATTGTGTGCCTAATTTCTATATATGTCTTGACATGACAATTGTGTGACTTAAATAAGCCTTAAACATGATTTTAGGACATGTTATCCACATTTTGACATTATTATACATGATTTAATCTAACAATAATATTTATGATTCATATTGTAAACACATAATTTAACATTTAATATGAAATAAGGTACTTGAGACCACCCTTTTACTCACTTAGGTTACATCTCATTCCATGTTATTTCAACCATTTTTCCTTCACTTTATATGTGGATGATTATTACTATAAGAAACTAATGATATCAAAATTTCCCTATTCATCATTAAAAATATCTCTAACTTATCCCTTGATTGATATCTTTTCTCCTATGATAACAGTGAAACATTTGGACTATCCTACTCCTCGATCCTATCTAGTTTCAAATAAAGACTAGTTTCTCAATTACAAATTCATGTAACAGGTTCTACCACATGATTATCAATCCATTATAAAATAATTCCCTATTGATCACTATAATATCACATTTTCATGCCACTTTGCACATAGGAGGCTTTCATATTGAACGAAACCATAATTCTAATTTCACATGGAGAGTAAACTCCCTATTTCTCCATATTCTAATTATATAAAACCATTGTAACCATAATAAAATTCTAAATGCACCTCCAAGTTCATAAGTCATGGTTGAATCACTTAATCACACTATAATTTCATAAACGTATAACATTTCATTGGTTTTTCATAGACACCACCATAACATTATATAACTACATGGAGTTTGATCCCTCTTTAGATTATTGGTATGTAGGTAATGTTGAATAAAGGGGTTGTTGAGGTCTACCAAAACTTTAAATGCTAATTTTTTTCTATTTATTTACTTTCATTCATCATTGTCTATTAATCTAAGGTGTTACAATTGAAGAATAAGCGATAAAAAGACTTCTAAATAAAACCACATAGATTTGATCGTATACATAGAGGGAACATGTGAAGGCACATAGGTGTAAACCTTAATAGATTTATAAGAACCTATGGGATGCTAGTGTTTCATAAGGAATCCATTTATCGACAACCCTATCTAATTTTAGAGGCATTGTTCAAAGATTCATCAAAGTCATGATCCTTGATTCATAATCAACCAACATAACCACACAGTCATTTTACAATTTATATATCAGTCTTATATTATCAAACTTCCAAGTAAGTTGTATTTCTTTATCATTTTATTTTATGGTATATTTAAAAATATATTAACTTATTTAAATTATTATTATTTATTTATTTATTATATATATATATATATATATATATATATATATATATATATATATATATATATATATATATATATATATATATATATATATATATATATATATAGATAACATTATTATTTTACGGATTAGTTTATGATATTTAATAATTAATTTTATATTTCTCCAAATGTAATAAAATATATTGGTGAACCTGTATGTTAATTTAATTTTGAGAACCCCTAATTATATATGGTTTTATTATTTTTATATTTTTTGTTATATTTATAATTTTTATCCTAGGGTATTTTAGATTTGATAATTTATTTATTAGCAATAATATTCCACCTTTCTTTTCTTATTTTATTCACCTTAAGGAAATTGTTTCCACCAATAGTAGATGTAGTGATACACTAATTTGTCCCAATTTAAATATTTGAATAATGTAAATATTTGAATATTTTATTTTATAACACCATAATGGTATAACTTATTAGTATATATTATATATAGATAAAAAAACATATATAAAGATTTATTTCAAAGAATCAAGAAATTCCAGATGTATTCATAATTAGTGTTCAAGAGTAAATTAAGGAAAAATATAAAAGCCAATCCTCTAAAAACCCCCATCCTATGGATTCTTTACCTTTCCATAAACCATATGGTTGAAAAAATTAACATGATTTACTATTGGGGTAACCAAAGGGATTCAACAAATTAATATGCCAATTCCTACTTAGTCATTGGAAAACACTACATTTTGTTAGCACACATTTTTCCTCTCTCAATATATTCTCCCTTATGTACAATATTCAATGCTTAAAAACTAAGTTCTAACATATGGAGGAGTGTGCTTTAAAATATAATATGGTGCTACAATATCAAATTTTGTTTCACATTTTGCTGAGACAACACATATAGTTATAGCTTCTACTTACATATAAAGGGAAACATAATTGATGTGGGAAAACTTACAAACAATTCCAAGGCATACTTGAGTGTAAAAAAAGAAATGAAAATAGTCATTGATCTTTTTTCTATGCATACATATAATGGGATATAAAATACATCAAAAGTGCATTATACATCTAGTTCTCACCCTCCAGTAGTTTATTATCATTATCATATACAGGCATTGCATATTTTGAAAGACATCACTAGTACGTACAATAATTTAGTGCCCTTATGCCACTCATCACATTCACATAAGATGAAATAGTACATGATGACTCAAATTTGCACTCTTTATTTATTAAAACTCACATTGATCACCAACATATTCATAGTGTCATGGTTGGTAATGGTTCAAGTTTGAATATATGAAAAATCACACTTTTATATCATCTTTGATACATATATGAGGATTTTATTCCTTAAGCCATTGTAATAAAATGATTCAATGGTCACATTTAGAACTCCTTTGGTCAAATTACATTACCATCATAGGTTGGTCTAGCACATTCAGCCACCAAGTTTACATTAGTAACCAATGCATGGGTATTTAATATATTATTGGGGCACCCTTGGATTTATAAAAAAAATCAATTCCTTATACAGTTCACATGTGTTTAAATTATCTTGATGTTAATTAGGTAGTCATAGTTTAGGTTATCTTATATAAATATCCCCTACCACATATATATATATATATATATATGTATATATATATATATATATATATATATATATATATATATATATATATATATATATATATATATATATATATATATATATATATATATATATGGTTTTTAAATAATAGATCTCCATTAATACACCTCAAATTGTGCAACCTACTTATAAATTACAAAATAAAATGTATATTATTCTATGGAGGTTTATCCTTGAGATTCCACTTTAGCAAAGATTTGTCATACATTATTCAGAGACTTTATCTATAATCATGATTTTTTTGTGATTGATATTATAGGTTACTATCTATGTTTAACACAAGTCACCAAAAAATAATTCATACACTCCATGATGAGTTCAAAAAATACCTAGAGCTATAATATTATACAACATGCATAATTTGTTGCATATCATCATTATGATAGTGTCACAGATGGTACTAAGGGAAATCATTATTTATATCCTACATCAACTCAATCTAGTCAAAAGTATCATACTATCCATTTTAGAAATGTCACCATTCCTATCTTAGATGCATGACCTATTGATTAAGAGTCCCTTACAAGACTCATTGGTTACTATCTTTATCTATATGTTTTTAGTTCATATATGCAAAAAATAAGAAAAAATAAATACTCCATAAAAGTTTAAAAATAAAGACCTATGCATGATTTGTGTGCTTTATTTGCATAAGTTAATTTGTGATCCATATCCTTCATATTTATCTATTTATCCAATTTTATCAATAATTATTAACAAAGTGTACATGAGTGAATTTAAAACATAGAGGTTTCCATTTATAGACACAGCTACAAGGTGTTTCACTGGCTCAACCCCATAAATTACAAATAGATAAAAGTGTGTTTCCTAGACAATAGTGCAGCATGTTTCTACCATCATTATCTTAGTAAACATATAATAACAATTCTTAGATTAAAACAAGTCACATGACTCTTAAATTATTTTTATAATTTATAATTTTCACCAAGAAATCTCTTACATAGGTTTTACCATTATTTGGCTATCACTTCTACTTCATACCTTAATTATTTACATTTCACAACATTTAATGATATTTCTCACTTACATTCATATTTATATCTTCTTGAATACTCGAATTACTGAATATAGAAATTTTATTAATTACTAATGTAGATCAATTACATATATTCATGTATGCTTTTTCATGTTTATTTTCCCACTTCATGTCTTTTATGTATTATCTATTTTCATGTGTCAATATTTAAACATGTCCATGTGTGTGGATCTAATCTTATTGTCTATTTATATAATTGATTGAGTTACATTTTAATGTACCCCTTATATGTGTCCCCTTGTCATTCTATTATGTGTTGTGTGTGCTTTGTGCTTACTCTTTGTCTGTGTTTGTGTCATGGGCATGACAATTATTTTGTCTTTCTTGCCCAGTTTTATTCCAATTATGAACATCATGTATCTTTCAAATTTCCCAATGCCATGATCATGATCATGCATCCCTCCCCAAGTAGTTCTATTTAACTTTCAATACTTAGTTTTGATCACATATCTATGTGCTTAATTTCTAAAATTTAACTTGGCAATGTCAGTATGTATGGTTCTTTCCATATGGATCTTATATTACTACTTTACTCAGTTTACAAATGATGATGTTGTGTTCCTCTATGTTATCATTATTACTCATATTTACTTTTTTTTCATAACATCTCTTGCATAAGTTTTTATTTTGATTTTAGTTATTTAGATAATGGATCAAGAATAAGTATCTACAACATAAATATATATATATATATATATATATATATATTTCAATGATTAGGTATCAATATGGGTACTAAAAAATAATTAGATCAAAGCATAGATGAATTTTATATTGTTCCACACTAGGTTATTGGTTTAATCTCATTAGATGTGAGTTAAAAAAAACAAAATAATCCCTAATTTATTTCCAATTATGCCTAATCATACAAAATATAATATATTTCTAGGCTAACCTTGGATACATCCTATAGAGGCAATCCACTCTACATGACACTAATGTGTAAAATTCATTCGTGATGGCTATTTTCATACATTTCCCCAATATGAAGATCCTTTAAAATTTTGAAAAGATATACAATATACTAGCTAGATACAATCACATTTTGGGTATTTTTCTATACACCCACGATCAGAACACATGCCATTAGAAAATATGCATACATATGAGGTGGGCGAATCAAGTAAAGTAAATGACAAGGAACCAATTATGCACACTAGTTAAAATACCAATAAAACACCACAAGTTAATATAGATAAAAATATATATAAATTGAGATCTCCCTCTTTTAGTCATTTCTAAATATCCTATTTACATAATCACATATTAATATGATAGTGATGATGAAAATCATATGCAATATCTAACAAATGATTATCAATGAAAGCTAGATTTCAAATGTATTTATCCATATGATTAATTATATTAGATTTTATTTACACACATCATTCTGATTGATTATTAATGTAATTCATATAATAATTACATTGATAATTAAAAGGTGCTCACTCAAACATAATCTACAAATTGAAAAGGAAAGGCACTAATTTCAGATAAATAATATAATCCAAATTCAAATCATAGCTGCAATGGTAATATACACCATGGTTATCCAATGATACAACACTTATTCCAGAAAAAAATGTAATATCAAATATAATGGAGGAAGAATTGTAAATATATATTTAGATATATAGAAAAAACATTTTTTTGTTGCAATTCAATGAAAATTGTGAGATTTTCATGGACAACCTATGTTGCCATATTACAAATGAAAACAATTAAAAATAAATAAATCACTATCCTATAAATGTTACTTTAAAATCAATTGATTTTATTAAGATCAATAAAAATGACATGTCAGAATCGTATCACATCAGAAGGTCAAATTATATTGTGACTACCATATCATCTTTTGGCTTATTATACATAGATACATTACACTACAACAAAAAATCAAAAAACACAAGCATGAATGTAATATTCCAGTTATTAAACAACTTTAAGAGACATCATCACCAATATTATAAGTAACTCATAAACATCAAGGTAAAAATATAATTCACAAGCATATTGGAAAAGATATATTGACTACTACATTATTTATTGAGGGGAAATTTCAACATCACATACAGATTTATGAAGATTGAATATCGAAGAATATGTATTCTATCACACTGATAATAGATGAGATATAACATTAATAAATTAAATCACACATAACCTTGTCTAGCATTAGTTTGAAATATCAACTTTCTAATCATTTTCATACCAACATTAAATTGATACATGCATATGGGTAATATAGCTAACTAGTCAGTTGAAACTTACATTGGTGAAATAGTGGTTATAATAAATTAAAAAATTCAATATATAAATTAAACTGGAGCATAATCCTATCTTATAAAGGTCTTATTATTAGCATACCACTTAATGATATAGTAATTATGGCCTAGAGGCATGACCTTCAAATAAAGATGTAAGTAGAATAAATAATCAATCACTAACATAAAAAGTCATGCGTTTATATTTTAAAATAACAATAATGGCAAAGTAAAGGATAATATAGATAAAATACACATATTAGATGATTAATATGACTGATATATATATATATATCATATGTATATATATATATATATATATATATATATATATATATATATATATATATATATATTCAAAAAATAAATAAATTAAGTACTGAAAATGACATGATTACTAATTTACATCATTTACATATTTTATTTATCACATATTTGATCAATTTTATATCATTTTATTTATACACTTGAATTTCATGGTATACATGACTGATGTGTAGGGCATACCGAATACACTTGATACATGAATACATAAATGTTGGACCTTTCTTATACCTAGGGGCCACACAAATGTTGGTATATCAACTTTTGCAACTTACAATATAACAATTCATATCATTATATGAACTCTAAATTTACATGTTGATACACCTTTAATTCTTACATGTCTTGATAATGCTCATGTTTTATACAATTTACATAGACATGTTACATTATTATGTTATGACACTTACATAAAAATATGTTTTAGACTACCTCACATGTTCTATGATTTTTCGATGAATTTTTTTATTATAATAGGATAGTAATTTCTTAGCTATTGTTTGTGGCTCCTTAATATTGAGTGTCCATAGTTTTTCCCCTTATTTGTGGATCCTTATCCATAAGTATGTGGCATTTATTTCCCATTATTTATGGCTCGTTATTCTTTTCTATGCAGAATTTATGTCCCCTTTTTTACATCTATTTAGACTTATATTTGTGACATTTATTTCCCTTATTTTTTACTTTTAGCATTGTTTGTGAGACTTTTTTTTGTCCCATGTATGTTGTACCTTGGCCTTATGTGTGATAATGTGTGTGCTTTTATTGCATGCCATTTCATGTTGAGATTTTCGAGTGTGATGAGTTTGTTATTATTATTTTATTATTCAATATAAAGGTTTCATAATAAATATCATTTACCTCACCATTTTGTGGGGTTACATGATCCATATCATGCATCTTTCTTACATATTCTTATTAAGTATATTTATTAGTGATGATTAATATTGTGTGCCTAATTTCTATATACATCTTGACATGACAATTGTGTCTCTTACATAAGCCTTACACATGTTTTGATGACATATTCCTTACTATGATGACATGTTATCCACATGCTGACATGATTATACATGACTTAATATTGATATATATGATACAATTACATTTTTCTATAGAAATGAATGAATTTAAGGCTAAATCCTTCACATCAAAAAAGGGGCATGTTAGTGAGATTGTCATAATGACTTAATATGACATAATCACATAATATATATTTTGGCATAGTTTATACATATGATAGATATTTTATGTTGGTTCATATTTGAGATTGATATAAATATTCAAATATTTAACATATCTTTTATGGGCTTGTGCCATGCATATAAACTATTTTTAAAGGATGGGAGTTAAAAAATTATATTTTTCAAGAATGCAACAAAAGTGGCATATAGTTACTTATCATTACATATAATATCAGCATGGACAAGTTCAAATTATGGAGAATGAAACTAGTTCATGCATATAAATTATAATATTTTACCAATATTAGAACTGATTATTGCGACATGAAGCTTATTCATGAACATTTATTAAGCAAATTTATATTTTACAAACACATTTCATGGTACCTAATAATGATCACCTTTGAATTTATAAGTCCATTTGTATCACTCGATTCATGTTTAAATTCATAAATCAACTGAGATTCAATGCCCTCAATGACATTATAATTAATATATGATCCCAATATGTGGATCCCACATTCCATCTTAGGATTACAATAGTAGAGGAATTTTAGTGAAATATTAGTTGCATGGGTTAGTGTGGCTAAGGCTTCTATGATTCTTAACAACATTTGAAATAATCCATTTTTTTATGTTTTCCAATGAGGGTGGGGGGATCTCTTTCCCATTACATTGCCTTTTTATTACTTATAAAAAATAGGGATTGATCACCCCTAATTCTCAAAAAGGGTTCAAAAAGAGGAGTCAATATTAAATGATTCAACAAGGATCCAATATAATCCTTAACTAAATCTAAACATCCAAAATTATTAATATAATATTTATGGTAATATTTATCTTATGAATACACATTAAGAATTATGCATGTGCAATTACAATATGTTATGATGTGTAATTAATGCATTTCTACAAATAATCACAGTGACAATTTCCATTTTTGGATTGTCTTATACTATTATCATCACGTAATGGATTATTGTATTTAATAGTAGTTAGTGTAACATGCTTTAACTCATCATCTTCTATATTTATTGAAACTACATTAGCCACCACAATTCCTTATAAACATTAAATATTCAATAAATACTACTACCCACATTGTTGAACATCTTAATATCCATTTAAATAGCATAAAATATAATATGGAGGTCAAATAAAATAAATCCCTATCATTTTTAGATGTTATAGTGATAGAAATTTGAGATGGTTTCTGATCCCATAAAATCTATAGGAAGAATACACATGCCGACCAATAACATCATTTAAATTATCACCACCATCTAGGATATAAAATGGGAGTCCTAAACATTCTTTTGATTAGTTCCATGATGATCTGAGATTAAAAAAATCACATCGAAAATGAAAAGTAGCACTTGTGACAAGTTTTTAGGAAAAATGGATAGTCCAAATCACATATTAATAAAGATTTCATGAGAATAAAGTGGTAATAAAGGAAAAATAAAATTTTTACCAATGATAGAATCATAGAATTAAAAAATGTGTTCCTTACTTTTGTACAAGACATTACAATTATAATTACAATATTTTTAAAGGATAAGAACAATATAATTATTTATTCGCCACCCATAAACAATAAAAGATTCCATAATTAGGTACAATATCCCATTGACCCTGATTCACATAAGGGTTTTTATTAAATTTTGTGTACCTATGTAAGTTCATACTTAATTGGTGAAACTAAGAGGAAATTCGTACAAGGATTAGAGAGAATTACATGGTCATTAGACATAGTATAACTCAAATGTAATAATTAATAGATCATTATTGATCCAGATTTAATTTTAGAAAAAGTTTCAAAATCATGATGAAACCAATTTCACAGCATAGAGATCATCAAGAGCTTTCTGACGCTTTTCATGGTTTGCAAAACAGACAACGTATGCAAAAGTTATAGGTTGCTGAAGTTCTGCTATGACATGTAAAAATGTGGTGTTGCTAGATGACGTGGCACAATGTGGACATGCCAAGTGGTCCAATCAAGTGGTGACATGTGGTAGTGAATGAGAGTCCAAAAATTTGGGATTTGGTTGATTTTTTTCTTTGACAGATAATTCATTGTATTTGAATTATAATGATTTTACATTTTGTAATAAGACTTTTCAAACCACCATGTGGCAAGCCAACAAACAAAATTTGACACACCATCCACCTTGCCATGCAAAGACCGTATCTTACCTAAATAAATCTCTAATGGTGGCCTAAGTTAGGCATTTAACTAAGTCTTGCACCAAATTATCCACCAAAAATGGTCGTCGGCAGTCATCAAGGAGTCCGGTAGCCTTTTTAAAGACTCAAAGCCATTGGATTTGGTCAATGTGGGATAAAGGATAAGTTCAAAGCGCCTAAATGGAAGGCTGAAGACTTGAACGGCCAACCTCCCATGTATAATAGATAGGCCTTGACTAATTAAGCTATGGACTTCCAAGTATTTTTAAAAGAGTGAATGTGTATTTAAAGGTAAGCTTTTGGTCGACTGTGTATTGGAGATTATAGACCCGCTTATAGTTTTTGGTCATTTTGGAGCCCTTAGAGGACAAACCAGTGCTCAAAGTAAACTACAAACTTGTTTACAATTCTGATATGCTCTATACAATATATTTATTTTCTCATTTTGGATAACTTGTAATGTCATTTTGAGCTACGAAAGTTTCTAATTTTAATTTAGAGAAGCGTTTGTGTGTGATTCAGGAAGGTGAAGGACGTGCTGAGTCAGCCAAGGTCATTCGAAGGTCTAAAACACTATTTTTACAGAGAGTATATCTATTTTGTTGATTGTAAGTATTATTGTGGCTTCAAACTTTAGTAACATTAATGAATTGTTTCAATAAGAACCCGAGGATGTAGGAATTTTGAACCCCGTAAACAATTTATATGTTTTGATGTTTGAATTCAATTTTCCATGTCAATAATTTGAAGACTATAATTCAGATCTTAATTAGATTGCAAAAATTAATCATTTGATCATTTACGAGAAATTGGATAGAATCAAGAATTTGGTAAATTCTGATGGTTTCAATGGATAATTAATGTGATCTATCAATCCACCTATATTTTAGTTTTGAAACTTGATTTAGATCAGTTTTTAATCATTCCAACATCTTATAAGTTGAGAAATTTAGAATCCATACTTTTAAAATTTCACTTTGAGTTTATCAGTGGTGTTTACAGATCAAATTGGTATCAGAGTAGTTAGAATGTAGGGATTACTTCTAGTTGTGTATTGATAGTTGCTTCTAGAATAGTTGGATTATAAGTTTACAGATTGATTGTATTGCAGTATGTAGTGTGGAATCAGGTGTTTGCAGGAAACCATGGGCAAGTTGTCATAGATTGAGGTCATCAAAGATGAAAATGCAATCTTGAGATGCCTGAAATTTGCACTTGAATTACAAGTGGCAAAGTTAAAATTAGAGCTTGAATCAAAGGATGAGCTCTTGATTAGATTGTAATGTGATGAGTGTGAAAAGGTAAAGACTTCAACTTTAGATGTAGAGACTATGATTGAGTGCACTGTAAGTTTTTCACCATAGAAATCTGCATCTTATTCTACCATTTTAGATTCAGATTCTACTAATATTGTTTTTGGTGATTATGAAGATACACTAAGGGAATAGGATCTAAATTATTGTTTAAAATGGGTTATAATGGAGGAGGGCTTAGTAGAGATAGCTGAGGTATATCTTACCCAATCCAGGTTGAGCATAGACCTCTTCATGTAGGTTTGGGTTATACTAGTGTGCAGGTGGATGATGGAGAAGTTTCTTCCATGGCTAAAGGAAGACGAGCTTCCAATAGTGAAGGTTCTAAGCTACTAGTTCAAAAGTGTAAAGGTAAAAGAGGTATTGAGATTCCACCTCCTGATTCTTACACTAAATATTCTGATCCAATTGATACTTTTAATAAGTTTGGATATAATGTACAGAAGATAATGCAATCATTTCCATGCACTTTTTGTGGGATTAATAACCATAGTGCTAAGACTTGTTGTAAATGAAATTATTTATTTAAGCAGATTGCATGTTTGAAAGACCATTCTCATGTTAAGTTGGGAATTAGCAAAAGTGGGCCCTCACCTTAGAAGGATGTTTTCACTCATTGTAAAGTTAGTGGACATAGGATTGATAGATGTTTTAAGATTCATTCATCTTCACATTCGAGTAATGTTAAAACTAAGATGATTTACAAACCTCTCACTAAGGTTAATGAAGCTAATTAAATCCATAATGTAGTTGACAATACAACCCAGGATAAGGTAAAACCTAAAAGTGAAAATCCATTTAAGAGGTTAATTCAACAATGTTTTCAATTACATATGGCAAAGCCCAAATTGATAAAGTATGCCATTGAAAATGAATCCACAGAGACAATCAATTTCACTAGGAAGAAAGAATTGGTTAAGTGGATTATCACTGCATTATTTTTGCAAAGCATGGTTAAGAATTCACCTAAGTGAATGAACAAGCTTTGATAGATGTAGATTAGAGTTTGTGGGAACACTTCAAGATAGGTTTACCATATGAAGTATTTCAATTCTCTCTTTTTGATAACTCTAAGTTTTTTTATCTCCAAAATATACTGTATGGGTAGTCTAATAATGGATAAGACATTAACTCATTTGAAACAGTTGGGGATATAGCAGAGTGATGTTGTGAGTTGTTTCTTTACAACATTTGATAGTTAGACTACTATTTTGAATGTATCTATTTTGGCACATGGATATATAGATGCATTGTAAGACCCTATGGGCATGTTTAGATGATAGGCAACATACACTTTTGGTTGTTTGTATTTTTCTTAGCATGTAAGTCCCATTCAGGGTAATGCATTTCAACATGCCTACAACATTAGTTGTATGTTGTCAGATATTATAAACTTGTCTTGTAGTTACATTGGAAGTTGTTTCAATTCTTGGCAATTCACCACTTTACAGGATGTGACATTTAGGCAGACAATTTGATATGTTGTAATCGCTTTGGCAGTTGTAGATTCACTTACTCATGCCTTTTGGATTAGGCATTTTTATAGTTTGATTTTGAATCATTTGAATCTAATTGTTTATATCTCTTGCTATGATTGGGTTATGTTTTCATGGATGTAGTAGACCAGTTATAAGATTTTAGGTGATAGTCAACTTTTGGAGACCAAAACCCTGTTTTGTAGGGAGGTGTGATCTCTAGTTCATTTTGGAAAAAGTTTACAAATCATGATGAAACTAATTTCACAACATAGAGATCATCAAGAGATTTCTGACGCTTTTTTCGATTTGAAAAAAAAACACCATATGCAAAAGTTATAGGCCGCTGAAGTTCTACTACGATAGGTAAAATGTGGTGTTGCAAGATAACATGGCACAATGTGGACATGCCAAGTGGTCCAATTAGGTGGTGACACGTGGTAGTGAATGAGAGTCCAAAAATTTGGGATTTGGTTGATTTTTGTCTTTGATGGATAATTCATTATATTTGAATTATAATGATTTTACATTTTGTAATAAGACTTTTCAAACCACCATGTGGCAAGCCAACAAATCAAATTTGCCACGCCATCCACCTTGCCATGCAAAGACTGCGTCCTACCCAAAGAAATATCTAACAGTGGCCTAAGTTAGGCATTTAACTAAGTCTTGCACCAAAGTCTCCCCCAAAAAGGGCCATCGACACTCATCAAGGAGTCTGCCAACCTTTCTAAAGACTCAGAGCTATTGGATTTGGTCAATGTGGGATAAAGGATAAGTTGAAAGCGCCTAAATAGAAGGCTAATGACTTGAACGGCTGACATCCCATGCAATAGAGTTAGGCCTTGATCAGTTAGGTTATGAACTTACAATTATTTTGAAAGGACCGAACATGTATTTAAAGGTAAGCTTCTGGCCGACTGTGTATTGGAGATTATAGACCCGCTTACAATATTTGGTCATTTTGGAGCCCTTAGAGGCCGAACTAGAGCTCAGAGTAAACTAAAAACTTGTTTATAATTTTGATACAACCTACAAAATATATTTATTTTCCCATTTTGGAGAATTTGTGATGTCATTTTGAGCTATGGAAGTAGCCAATTTCAATTTGGAGAAGCCTTTGGTGTGATTCAAAGAAGGTGAAGGATGTGCTGATTCAGCCAAGGTATTTCAAAGGTCTAAAACACTATTTTTTATAGAGATTAGATCTATTTTATTGATTGTAATTATTATTTTGGCTTGCAAATTTAGTAACATTGATGGATCGGTTCGATAAGAACCTAGGGATGTAGGAATTCCAAACCCCGTAAACAATTTATGTGCTTTGATCTTTGAATTTAGTTTTGCATTTCATTAATTTGTAGATTATAATTCATATCTTAATCAGAATGCAAAAACTAATCATTTGATCATTTATGGGAAATTGGATAAAATCAAGAATTTGGTAAATTTTGATGGTTTTAATGGATAATTAACGTGATCTATCGATTCACCTTTATTTCAGTTTTGAAACTTGATTTAGATCAGATTTTCATCAGTTTTTAATCATTCCAACATCTTATAAGCTGAGAAATTTAGAATCTGTGTTTTTAAAATTTCACTTTGAGTTTATTAGTGGTGTTTACGGATCAATTATTAACTTACTAATCATCCCTTTAAATTTTAAGGATCAAAAACCTGGGCAATATTTGATAATTGGTCTAAAAGCAGAATATGTGAGGCTATTAAAAATTTTTCAAACAAAAAAACCTTGAATTGAGATGATGGTAATTAGTCATTCTTTAATTCTTTTAATAGAAAATCATTCATGCTTTATTTTAACTTCACATGATTTTTAATACGCTAATGGATGCATTTTTACATTTCATGTTGGGAAAATCATCTTGGCATTATAGTTTTATAATGAATAAGAATAATATCAAGGTAAATAAATAAATAGGAATAATACTTTCACAACAATACTTTGTGTTGATCTTTTGAATCAACTGTGTTCCATTATTAGAGAGGATTACCATCTTCTTGGCCTAATAGATTTTCTTCTATAATTTAATCTATTTTATTTTTCTTGTAGATTCAAACCTAATTGATAGTCCTCCTCCATGCAAAGTATTATATACATGCTTAATTCATCTTCAATACAAAAATTCAGACCATTTACATACCTTACATCCACATGTTCTTATGTTTCATCATGTTCCACTCATATGTAAAGCTTTAGAATTCATATGTATTATCTTGTATATTGTGATCCTTTTTGCTTGAATTCAAGAATCTTATGTATAGGGTTTGTGCATAATCCATAGGATGAAATTTATCCCTTAGCTTCTTCTCCATCCTTTTCTATGAGTTGATCTTCTATTTACCTTTTTCATCTTTATTTTTAAAGGTTTTCCCAAAAAATCATTACATGACCCTTCAATTTCATACATGCAACTTTACCTTCTTATTTTATCTTATATTTATCTATTAGAAAAACGTATTCATGTTATTAATCAAGTCTATCAACTCCTCTAGTTTTAAAATTTATCTATAATCTGAAACATCAACCTTGATTCCTTTGTTCCTTCCCTCTAAAGCTATAACCATCATATCTTCCATTAATGGCAACTATTCCTATTGTTCCTCCTCTTATATAACTTATTCTTTATGAATTATGTCTTCATCTTCATCTACTTCATCTTCTTCTTTCCATTGTATTTCATTTGAAACAATTTTGATTAATTATTCTACTTTCCTCAGCAACTTTTGCATAGTCATGATTATCTGAGAAATTTCTCCTCATCCTCTCACCATGTCTTACACCTCCAAGATTCAAACTTTCTCTAATACTAAATAATGAACTAGAATAATATCAAAGAAAAGAAATGAATAGGCCTAATACTTATGAAATAATAGTTTGTATCAATCGTGTTAAATATACCTCATCCCCTTATTGGAGGGGATTATCCTATTCTTAGCCTAATAGATATTCTTCTAAAACTCTATCTATTTTTTTCTTCTACCTTCAAAGCTAATTTATAAGCGCCCCCCATGCAAAGTATTATATGCATGATTAATTCATCTCTTGAATATAAATCTTTGAACAACTTAAATACCCTTTGTCCATCTATTCTTATGTTTCGTCATGCTCCACTCATATGGAAAGCTTATAAAATTGATCTATATACTCTTATATATTATGGCCCTTTAGTCTTAAATTATAGAATATTATATATAGGATTTGTGCATAATCCACAAGAAGAAGTTTATCTCTCAGCTTATTATTAAAAAAATGAACAAAATCCATAAATGGAAGAGGTAATAGTTAGAGTTTTAGAGGGAAGGAATGAAGGAATCAAGGTTGATGTTCTAGATAATGGAGGAATTTTAAAACCATAGGAGTTCATCAACTGAATGAATATCATTGATAATTTTTTTCAATGGAGAACTCTAAGACAAGACAAGAAGGTAAAGTTTACATGTATGAAATTGAATGTTCATGCAATTATTTTTGAGGGATCAGTTATAGAAAATAATATAGGGAAAAGATAATGATAGTATCAACTGATGGAAGAATATGTAGAAGAAGTTGATGGAGAAATTTCTTCCTATGGGTTATGTATAAACCCTAAACATAAGATTTTGTAAATTAAGATAAAATGATCACATTAAAGCAGAGTATATGTATATGTTTTACAAGATTTCCATATGAGCAGAGCATGATGAAACACAAGAATAGATGGCTACAAGGTATGTAAATGGTTTGATGTTTTATATTCAAGTTGAACTGAGCATGCATAAAATACTTTTCATGGAGGAGGATTATCAATTAACCTGGAAATAAGAAGACAAAAATAGATAGAATTTTAGAAGAATATCTATTAGGACAAGATGAGGACAATCCCTTTCAATAAGGGGATACGGTATATTCAATATGATTAATACATATTATTGTTCCAAAATTATTGTACCTATTAATTTTTTTGCCTTGATATTATTCCATATCATTATTTTCCCAATGATGATCCCAAAATGTGGCTTGAAACGTCAACAACAATCATGAATTGGATCACAACTTATCTATTACTTGATGGCATTGTTCTATTCCATTATGTAGGACGATAAATTTACTCAAAAGTTATTTTTCTAAATTTTTAATGACATTTAAGAGGATTAACAACAAATTACATGCAATAAATGATAATGAATTAGAATTTTTTTTTGAATTTTTACATAATTACATACCCAAAATTGGTCACATCATGCCCCAAAATCAATGATATTTTAAAAAGGATTAATTATTTTAATTTTAAAAACATGACCTTATAATGAAATTATTATTAAATTCTAATACTTATTCATGATTAATCATTGTTAAAATGACTAATACATTTTTTGAAACCTATATTATTTAAGAATTAATATCGATTATTATAAAAGTGTTTTTCAATTAAAATATATGTCTGATAAAAATGATTAAACAATAATATTCATTTCACTTTAATCTATAAATTTAATAAAATAATGAGATACATCAAAATTATATTAAAAAAATTATGTGCATTTGTGACATATAACATGCAACATACCCATTAAAAAAAATCATCCATATATAATAGAAAAGGAAACAGTTAACAAACGAAAAAAATAATGGTGCATTTAAAAAAAAATGGCTACCATTATGATGGATAATGTTGTGCTTAATAGGTTTATTACACCTAGCAAAGTTGTTCCATGCTTTTTTGATATATATTTTTAGTTTCTTATGGATGTTCACGGACAAGGCTCTAGATTTTCCAAAAACTAAGGAAAGACGATTAGTATATTTAAGTAGAATAAAATAATGTTAAAAATGGCCCTATCCTCATTGAATACAATTTTGTAGGTCAAGGGCCAAGTGAATAAGAATTACGGACACGGGTATCATGTCAATGAAAATTAAAGGGACGTAGATATTTGTTACGGGATAAAGAGTTTTCACTTATTAAGAAGACCGAGCTAACAATTTTTTTTCATAGGGGCTTTAGTGTCTCGGTATGTCATTGTTATTTATGATATCATGAAATTTCAGTTTTAAATTTAATAAAAAGATCAAAATTTATTAATGAGGCGGGTAAGGTTATTTAATCTCCATGTTCTTTGAGAAAATGATATGTATTTATTTTGAAATTATGTAGAGAATTTAAAATTATGCTTCGATTTTTTTTGGTTCTTGTTTAATAATTTTGCATACAATGCACAATTCAAATCAAATTGAAGTGTTGAGGTGTGATTTACTTCACTTACATGTATATTGTAGTGATGTGATTTCAGTTTGAGAATTATAAGTATAGCACTTGTCAATGTAGTGTTAATTGATTAGGTCTAAACATAAGTGGACCACATTGTGATTTGATTAATAAGCCCATAGTTAAGGTCAATTGAACTCATAGTTATCCCTTCATTTACTTTGTATTTATATGTAAACATGATCTAGTTCAATTATGCAATTATGAGGCTTCACCTCACCCAATTATGGCATAAGTGAATAAATTCTCTCGAGCATGTTGAAAATATTGGAGTTATTAGATTCTACTCTCATTAGGGAATCTATCAAAAAACATACATTCATGTGCATGAGATTCCAATGTATTACAAGACATGAAACAAATTGTCACCTTCATAATGATTTCATTATTTTAATTATAGCCAAAGTAAACTCATTAAGTTTGAATTTAGATTTTACAGATTAAGTTATTTACAACTTTTGTTTCTTTTATTTAATTCAAGCTATTAATCATTACACTTACATGTTTAATAATATACATTTCATAATGTGGACCTGTAGAACTTTATGTTCTATGACAAAGTCTACGCACATTTATTAGATGATGTAGTCATATAAAATGTCAAAATTGGTAGCTTGAGTGTGGCTTGTGACACCCAACCCATAGGTTCCTCTTGCATGCTCTCATGACCCTTCTAGACACCTTTTTGCTTATTCCTAATCATCCGTAAACTTCTAAAACTAGATTTTAGTTAAGTCAGGTTGTATTTCCCATGCTAATTACATCTCCCTAGGTCCCACACCTATAGGACAATAGTGCTTAACTTGGACTATAGCTTCGGACCCTAGGTTGTCTGATTTTGACTCTCATGTCTAATTACATTTTTAGCTCCAACGATTATTTCCTTCTGGTTCCTATCCGTCATCTTGTCAGCCTAGCATGGATACATTTGACCCATGACCAATAGATCTCTATAAAATCCCATTCAAACTTCATTTAGAGGGGGGTGGACAAATATTACAAAGCAAGAAAGAATACAATAAAAACCACTATGCAAAAGTTCTCTATTCTCTGCATTCAACCATCCAACACAACTACAAGCATATTCAAATACTCACACCAGTCCTTAGCCACCTCAAGCACACCCAATTTAGCATTTTTGCATCTGTATTAACTATTGCACAAAGCAAATTAGGTGGGAGAACTACATATGGCTTGATCCCTCTTAATATCTTATGCACACTAACCCCACACCCCGCGTCCCCCCCACCCCCGCTCCCCCTACCCTTCTTTTTCAAGTTTTATCAAAGCACAATAAAGTCTAGGGTTTGAAGATTAAATCAGATCTACAAAGAGTTTTGTAGACTTTTAGTATTCGAGATTTCATAAACAGACTGACACAAGGACAACGAACAAAACCTAGAAAACACAAGGCTCTACGAATAGTTTGGATAATAGTGGCAAAAGAGGACAATAACACTGGAGCCTAAGGTATCTTATTTCAACACTCTTATTCTTTCATAAAATGAAAGTTGGATCCTAATTTATGACACTGTCCTAGTCTTTAATAGCCAATATCAGACCCTACAATAGGTGTTTCTATTCATTTTAAGCTAAGTCTTATTTTCTCCATATTTATTGCTATTTATAGAAAGGTTAAAAATATAATTAAATTATACAAATTAGTAGCTAAATTATTTTAATATTATTTACTGATTTAGTCAACTCAAATCCTTAACTAAATCAGGAATAAGGCTCCAACATTCTTAAAATGGTTAAATCATTTGGTGAACTGACTTACTTCATTTGGGCATAAAAGCCCTAGAAAGCCTAGGTTAAATTCCTTGCTATTTTTTTAGTATTTTTCTAATTTTTTCTACATATTTAAATCATAAATTCACATTTACTTTTAAAATTTACCTTAGTAATATTAAAAATTATTTATTTCAAACCCTAGTTGCTTATACTAGGTCCCAGTATTTTTTTAGTATTTTTGTAATTTTTCCTACAGATTTAAATAAAAAATTCACATTTTAATTTTTAAAATTCACCATAGTAATTTTAAAAATTATTTATTTCAAACTCTAGTTGCCTATACTAGGTCTCAATATTTTTCCAAGTATTTCTCTTATTTTTTCCTCCATATTAGAATAAAAAAATTCACATTTTAATTTTTAAAATTCATGATAGTAATTTAATTTTTTTAAACCCTAGTTCCCTACACAAGGTCTCGGTATTTTTTGAGTATTTTATTTTTCATGAATATTTAAGTCAAAATTACACATTTAATTTTTCACAATTTCTTTATTAATTTCAAAAATCATACTCGGTCCTATCATGTATATGAATAATGAAGTTTACTATATTTTAATAAAAACCTTCATTCTTTTCTTATCATGCTTATTTTTCATAATATGGGATGGTATCAATAAATTTATTTCTAAACATGTTGAGATCCTTTCCCTTCAAAGCAATGTTACCTTTCTTTAATATAAGGTCTCTCTCTCTCTCTCTCTCTCTCTCTCTCTCTCTCTCTCTCTCTCTCTCTCTCTCTCTCTCTCTCTCTCTCTCTCTCTCTCTCTCTCTCTCACACACACACACACACACACACACACACACACACACACACACACACACACACATGTGGAATAATTTCAACTCTATTTTGCTAAACATATTAGAAATGTCATATCATAACTTAATGTTTTTTATGTATTAGTGTACAGCTCCGTTATCTCTATCCATTGTTTGTTATCTCTCATGTGAAATATTCTTTATAATCATATTGCTATACAATTTATACCTCCAATTACATGCATTTCATCCCACATACATGGTTTCTACCTATATGCATATAACTCTTTAACATGTTATCTCTCTATTATTTATAATTCAATTAAGATTAAAATCCTTATATATTTAGAGGATCCATTACATAAGCTAACACCCACCTGTCAATTTTTAATGTCATATCTTATGCATAGGAAAAAATTTCCTTCTCCTTCTCTCCCCTAATAGGGTGATAGCTACTTTCCGTCTAATCAGGTCCATGCTATCACCCCTCTGAAATGTGATCTAGCCTATGTTATTGTTCCTAATGCATACATTAAACCTACAGCTTCTTCAAACCCTCTTCAACATATGTGCTTACATGTTCAATCAGAAGTAATTAGGGTTTTCACTTGTGAGACTCTAAGGGATCAAATCACCAATATGAGCAAGTTAATTTTAGATTTACAAACATAGAATTAGCTATTACATAAAATTATCATAACATTAAAAAATCAGATTATAATACAAAAGCCTCAAAGGCACCCCAGTGTCAATCATGTATATGCACCTTCACCTATTCAATTAGCTATAAAAAATATTACATATCAAAATAAAAAATCACAACAAAGTAACTCTACAACTAGCGATTCAAAAAGTAATCAAAAATCAAATAAGAGTTCAAGTGAGGTACTAAAGTAAATCATTAAATCTAACTTGATCAAACTATCTCCTCTACATCCAGTGAGAAGATAACAATATTATTGTGCATATCATAGAATACATGGACATCATATATATTCATGTTTTGCATTGAAAAAACATATATAATAGATAGTTGCTAATGAGGACCCTATAGAAGGTAAATCAATCAAGAAATTTACATTGACACAGGAATACATTCAAAAAGGGTCAAATTTAGAAATAGTATAAAAGTGGTTACCAAAGCATAAATCAGAACAACAAGAGGATCAAAAAGTAAAATTAGAGCAAGAAAAAATACCATAGGTATAGGTAAAGCACAAAAAAGATGCAAATCTACTTCTCCAAAATGAGGCTCAACTTTCAGAATAGTATGACTTTGGTCAAAAATTTATACAAAAATTTGATTATCAAGGTCAAGGGTTAGGCAAGCATGCTCACGACATCACTACTCTTATTCCAGTAGTTGATAATGTTTTTCACCAAGGTTTGGGATTTATTGAGCATCCTAAGGCAAATCATTCATAGACACAATTTATCAAAGGAAAATATCCAGATACAACAAAAATCAACACTAGCATTCCATTGGTTCAAAATAAGGATGATAATGATGAGTGGAATAATACAAGTTATTATGATTTCCAAGATACCAATAATGAATCCAAATATTCAGGGTCATATCCATATCCATTTCCTCATGCTTCACAATCATGCATGATTCCTTTGATATAATACACCATGATAGGGAGTCTCTTTTGAAACTCGTTAGTTAGTATCATTTTCCTCAGCTTTCTTATGCATAATTTATTATTTTACTTGTATATAGTCTTCTTATGATTGCTTGTACAAAATATTTTTCTAAAAATACCCAAAAAAAATATAATACAAAATTTTAAAATCCAAAAACATTCAAATATTCAAAAAATATAAAAACATTTAAATATTCAAAATTTCAGAAGCATTTTAATTGTATGCATCATCCATGATTTACATTTGTACTACCATGTTAGACTTACATTTTCCTATTCTATGCTATTATTTGTCAATTTATCTACATTACCATGTTTCACTTGATCTTCTTTGTGTATGTGTAGTGATTTCCAGATCCTTGATTGCTTCCCTCTACCTATTGAGGGGCAATCCTACTTCATACATTAGAGATACATATCAATATATCTACCCACTGGAGGCATCTTCTACATGACTACACCATCCAAGTTATGTCATTCTAACACCACACACTCTAGTTATCATGTTGATGTACATTAATTACTAGCTTACACAGATTACTCTCTCAATACTCGCTATTATATAGCACTTGTGTATTTCTTACAATATACTTAGTCTTGTACTATATGTCTTGTATAATTTCACTTCTTGCTTTGATTAGTTCGATGTAATTATATTTCTAGGATTTACATGTTTTCCTTTCTTTTTTTACGTAGCTAGATGTGATTATATTTCTTAGTTCCTATTTTGTCTTTTATATGTTCCTTATGACATTTACCAATGTCCTTTGGTTTTATTCTTTTGTGTGTCTTATGATATTTACCAATGTCATTTGCTTATATTCTTTTATATGCATGTGGCCCTTGTGCCAACCTTGATTGTTTCAATTGTATGTGTATATGGCATTTGAACATGTCATGTATGCTTACTTATTAGTTTGAGTGACATGTGCCCATGTCCCTTATTTTCTTGGCCCCTTGGTCACTATTGTATGCTTCTTGCTTCTTTCCTTGTATGATTATTGCTTGTTTTATTTTCAATTATTTGTAATGTCATGATCTACATCGTGCATTCTCTTGCTTTCTTGGATGCCATGATGGACATCATGCTCTATCCCTCCTAGAAAACTAATAAATATCAACTAACAACTAATCAGACTTCTAGTTCTAGCTCATTATGTTACACGTGCTATTACATTATTCTATTTATTTAGGCATATGACTATTGATCTAAAAATCTCTATTATAAACTATGTTATATCTTGAGACATCTTTTTAATTATCATTTCTATATCATGTATTTTATTAGCATAACACACTTGTAGGGATCTCTCTTCTGATGATAGGCATTACACGGTATTCATTTCTACCCTTTGAAGAGGGGACAACTAGTCAAAAATCAATTTTTAGAACACCCAAAATAGTACTCAGACTTCAAACTAGGGAGAATAGACTAGACAAATAGTGAAAATTGAAGAATAGTCTTCAGTATCAACATAGGATAAGACTGCTAACTTTGGTCTATAGTTATAAATAGCTGGGTGTCATATTTCATCACTCTTCTCCAAACAACAAAAAAATGTAATTTTCTAGAAACAAACAAGAAAGTAAGTATAGTTATAGTTTTTTTTAGCAATAGTTTAGTTCAAAATCAATAGTTTCAGCATATATTTTCTCAAAGAATCTGTATACATGGGGCATCTTACACAACATGATGAATCTTGATTCTAGTTTTAGATTATGTAGTTGGTATAACTTTTAGATTAGAATCCATGTTTTAGACGCTAGTGATTAGAGGCAATATGTGTGACACATTTGACTTTATTTTTTTGAGCTCAGTACATTACCTAGGCATTCTTAGTAGTTGTGTGCTTTATTCCATCTGTAGTTGGTTGACATCATTCCTAAGTGGCTTCCATGTAAGCCTATTTCCCAATTTTAGAGTGGCTTTGACACAAACCTAATTTCCATCTTTTTTGAGTGACCAAGAGTGGCCTGGTTTTTAGTACACATTTAACTATCTATTCTATGTTGTCATATTACAGAGCATTCATGGGATTTAAAATCCATCTCATATGACACATATTTCATACTAACATCATTTTATAGATTTAATTCACGAGGCAATGATGGAGCTAAGGACTAGATAGCCTTTATGTTCTTGAACCATCTATTCAAAGGGATTGGACACATAGTCCAAACATATATTAGTACACGCATGATCACATAGCTTCACTTAGTGGGTGATGATGGAGCTAAAGGGCCAGCCCTTAAATTCTTGAGCCACTCTCAAGTAATTGAGTAATCATCTCCACTCACATTATTACTCTTGGTACACCATCATTCAACACATACCTAGCATCACTCAGCATCAAAATAGCTTTTGTATTGGTTCACATACCTAGTGAGGTGTATTCATTCCTTTATCTTCCTCACTCTTACCCAAATTTTGTGTGTTCTTATTTTAGATATAGTTTATCTAGTAAGAACTAATATACTCTTTATTTTATCTTGTAGATTTACACTTCACAATGTGCTCTCTCTATGCACACCTAACATCACATAGCTTCACGAGCTTCACCTTTATAGGGAAGTTCAAGTATGCTTTCTATTTTTATTTTATCTTAGTATTTCACTTTACTGCATCACTAGAATAAAATTGGGGCAAATTTAGTCATATGACATGTCAAAATTGGTAGCTTGAGTGGGGCTTGTGACACTCAAACCATAGGTCCCTCTTGCATGCTCTCATGAGCGTTTGAAACACCTTTTTATTATTCTCAATCATCCATAGACTTCTAAAACATGATTCCAACTTAGCTAGGCTACATTTCCTATTCTATTTCTATCCCCTCATGTCCCAAAATTGTAGGGAAATAGCATCCATTTAGACTATAGCACTAGACCCTAGGGTATAGATTTAAATTCTCTTGTCTAATTTCAATTTTAGCTCTAATAGTAATTTCATTATGGTTCTTATCCTTCATCTTGTTATCCTAGCACAAATACATTTGACCCATGAACAATAGATCTATATAAAAGCCCATTCAAAGTTCATTTGTAAGGTGGTGGGTAAATATTACAAAACAAGCAAGAATATAAGCAAAATCACTTAGGCAAATTTCCCTATTCTCTATATACAGCCATCCTATATAGCTACAAGCATATACATTTATTCACACCAACATTTATCCACCTCAAGTACACCTCATTTATCTTTTTTTCATCTACATTCACTATTGCACACATCACTTTAAGTGGGAGAACTACATACATCTTGATCCCTCTTCAGAGTATTGGTATGTAGACAGGGTACACACACAAGGGGTGTGGATACACGTTAAATGCATCTTACACACACTAACCTCACTTATTTTTAAAGTTTTATCAAAGGATAATTAATTCATGTTTTAAGATTAAATTATTTCAACAAGGACTTTTATAAACTTTCAATAGTCCAAATTTCGTAGTCAAACTCACACAGGGAAAATAAACAAAACCTAGAAAACTTAGGTCTCTAAAAATAGTTTGGACAATAGCAACAAAAGATGATAATATTGATAGAACCTAAGGTGTCCTATTTCAATTGCTCCTATAATTTCACAAAACAAAATCCAAATCTTGATTTATGACACTATACCAGTCTTGCATAACCAATATCGGACCCTGCAACAACCATTTCAATTCATTTTAAGCTAAGAATTAATTTTATCCATATTTATTTCTATTTATATAAAGTTTAAAAATATAGTTAAATTATACAAATTATTAGATAAATTATTGTATTATTATTTACTAATTTAGTCAACTCAAACCCGTAACTAAATTAGGAATAATACTCCAATATTCCTAAAATGGTTAAATCAAATGATATGATCTATGCTTATTAATTTTATTAATCAATTAATTACTTTCAATTTAGATAAATAACACTAAGAAGCTAATTCATTATATGGTTATCCTTCTCAGTGATTTCATTAAATTTATTTCTATTTTAAATTTTTTGACTAATTAGAATAGGGCACTACTTACCCGTTTGTTGCCTAGAAGTTCATTTAATCTTTCTGTTAATCAACATTTAAAACAACCTTAACTTTCATGAACATAATGTTAAAATAAAAGTTATATTAAAATTTCAATACATCCATATTCATCATTCACTTCCAAATTACCTATAATATTTTTCATTATAAGACCCTTTATAGATCATAACACAATACGTTAGTCCATAAAATTGATCTTTACAAGAACTATTTCACACATAGTAAACCAAATATCATATCTACCATGCACTCTAGTTCTAATGAACTCATGGTTACATAGACCAATGCATAGGGATAAACCCATGCCAAAGAAACTTTTGATTACTCCTCACAACTACCATCCATAACCCTGAACTAGGATTAGGGCCTAATGTTTTAATGTGGCACACAAGTAAATCAAAGTTTAAGAACCAAATTTATTTCATGCCCCTTTATCTGGACAAATGTGTTGATATCCCATCAAGTAATTATTATAAAATTACTTTATGCACTTTCATCACACTAGGATAGATGATGATATTTGAAATAAATGTGTTGAACTCTCATAATCCAACCTTGAAATCATCGAGTTAAACTCTTAGATGAATAATAATAAAAATATATATAGTTTGTAATAAATACAACAAACTGAATAACTTCATTAATTACAATAATATTTCAATTCCATAATTAAATTATCTAATTATACATAGATCGTAATTTACATTACTTGGCATAAATAATGAGGTAACACAAAATAACATAACCAGTATTATTTCCCACTTTGTTATTTCGTATATCACAACTATTTTCCATATTTACATAAGATGGTATAAATAATCCATTGCAGTTTATTATCAATCACAATTGACATTATAGAAGTAATCATAATGTAATACCCATTTAAGAGAACATAATAAAATGATCAAATTAAGGTCAGATGGATAACAATAGCAAACTTGCTACTTACTTTTAATTTCACTTAAGCAAGACTTTTTTTAGTCATACTAAAAACAAACTAGTCATAAATAAATGTTGAAACTAGAAGTAATCCACATGCATTAAAATTTAACATCATAACAATAATCAACTTGACTTCACACAAAACATATCAAGTAAAATTTCAATCGTATAATACAAAAGGTATATCTATTGAATATCAAATAAACATAAACTGATAAACATTATTCAATACCAATCATGCTTGACACATATTTAATTAATGAAAATTGTAACATACATGCTAATACACACAATTATAATTTTTTACATACCGAATCATTAAACCACATAGTAGTCAAGTGTTGATTCAAACGCTGAAATAATATTATTTAAACTTAATCACTTGTAATGAAAATTAACATTTAGTGAAAACCAAATGGCATCAAGGAAACCATGATTGTATTTTCCTAACCATCATCACACATTAGAAACATTTTAAGGTAAAATATATGCAATATATTGAAAAATAAAATCAAGAAATTACATTACTCATTCCAATTTGATTTGGCACACAACCAAAATCAATAATTAAATCGATAAGTTAAAATTGGGTATCATTTTTAGAAACTAAGAATCTTTATCGAATGGCAAACACAAAACTTCATAATATAGTTACTCAAATGAAAGCTAAAACTAGTTAAAATTTTATAAACCAAGAATTCATCTCAAATGATAAATACACAAGTCCTTAAAAAATTATTTAAACAAAAGCTACAACTAATTTTAATTTTTAAAAACCAAGAATCCATTAAATATGGCTATAAAAATACCGTATATCTATTAAAAATATATATATTGAACTAGTTTTATTTTCTATAAACTAAAAATCCATTAGAAATGATAAACACATAGCTTTGTAATAGCTACTGCAAACAAAATCTATAGCTAGATTTATTTTGTGCAAACCAAGATTCCATTAAAATTTAATAAACATATAGCTCCATATAGAAAATAAAAGATTAAATCTATAATTATCCATACTTTTATTTCCTCCACATCGAATATGCAAAAATTTATTTTTTTATCATGAAATCAAAAAAATAAAAACCTCAACTCCAAAAATTATGTTTTTTTTCCCAAATGGTAAGCATCTAGATTAATGCACAATAAGGAAACCAAGCTTATTACAAAATTTTAAACAAAAATAATCAACATTTTTTAAATTTTCACATGGTATTCTCACACATTCCACTCAGTCGTGCAAGTCTCCTAACACATTTGGGTCAAGCCTATGGTCTTTTAACACAAATAAAGTGCTAAACTCATAATGCAAAAATACCGAAAATTGAAAAAGAAATAGTAAAAATTTCTCATTGTTACTTTTACCTAGAAGGAAGAGGATAAGAGGAATATTAATATTCTACTTAATAAACATTAATGGAAGTAATATAAATTATCTCCTCAACTGTGCTTGCCTTTCCAAAGTCCAAAAATTAAGCTACCCCCCATAAGATTTTTGTGGCCATGGTTTTATGGCAAATCCTATGCCACAATTTACTCCCAAAATTAAGCATTGAATCCATCAAAAACATATAATTAATTCATGTAAACTATTCACAACAACGTAAAGTAATATCAAATTTTGTAGATTGTCTATGAAAACATCACATAAGGTAACCATAGAAAGCAAAACAAAACCAATTTGTAACATTACCATTGAGATCTACCAAGATATACATGATTTTAAAAAAAATTTAAATAACGTATTATTTCATTAGATTTCACCATGAGCACTTAACTATTGATCCATATAAAATTATCTAAATATGATAATTATAAAATAATCATGTCACATTATTCATCACTAATCATTAACATCATAAGAAACACATCATAACTAAATATACGAACTAATTATAGATATCCATCTATGGTTAGTAAAAACATACAACTATTGTAGTCAATGTATAATAAGTAATTAATTACAGCTCATTATGATATTGTTTCAATATTAAATATAATACAATGTACATATATATGATGCATGGCTCCATGGAGCATAATTTCGTCGAAGTGTAGTATTTATGGCAATCTCAAGTGTCATCTCCAAATAAGTATTATTTCAGGGAGGGAGAGCATCATCTAAGAACTTTTTCATACCAACTACGAACCATTGATACACCTCACAACTATCATTAGGGAATGGCCCTCCCTTCATAGATGAGTAGATAGTGATAGTGATAGTCAAATTCAAACACACCACTTGATCAGATTACCTTCATTTGGCATTGTGATGCTAGTAAGCTAGTGAAGTCCATCTCACTACTTACTTAGAACCAACAATGTGATATTTGATTAACATAGTATAACCAAAGATTTCATACAAATTACATCCTACTAATATTCATACAATATGATAAGCGCAGGAATAATCAAAATACATACATTTATTCCTTCAAACATATGAATGAATCTCACAATATTATGTATAAATAATAGCAATAACAACTACAATTTATACCGTTTGGGTGTAATATACATCTAAACTACAATTTTCTAATTATTATTATTATTTTTCAATTATAATGCACCCTATGACATCCCATAATATCATAGCTCGTTATTATTTAATTGAACTACTCTATAGTAATAATTAGTTATAACAATTAAGTTCATAGTTCTTTAAAAACATATAATCTTTCACTCTAGCATTTGTTATACTTTTAGGGGGTTGTATGCATGCGTAAATAAGGTCATACTATACAAAAATATATGCTATAGTTTTGAACCACAAAAGAAACTATAATTAGAGGTACACATCATGATGTACATGTAATAGCTATTTAGGCATAGGTGTACCTATATTCTCCTTAAGCATAGTGCTAATTAATTCATTAATATGTAGCATTTTATAGTAATACATCTCCACTACGTATTTTACTTCACATGCTATATGTGATAAGTTATTTCATGCATATCATAAGATAATGAAAGATTACATTTGAGATATACATGCTTCCCATTTTTTATAAAAGTCTATTTTATGATATCAATATGCTTATAACTACATATATGTTCATGTATAAATCCAAAACTACTTTATAAGTCATTATTGTATTAAAATTTAGCTATCCATTATTATTAATCAATGTCATAGGTCATATATGCATATAGAGGTATCCACTGAACATGACCAAGTATCACTATCTAATCTACTTATTATTGTTATAGTAAACATCTATGAGACCACGTTCATTAATTTTGTTATATATATATATATATATATATATATATATATATATATATATATATATATATATATATATATATATATATATATATAAAATCCTTTTGTGCCATGCCTTTTTATTTCTTTTTCCTCTAAGGATATGTGTGTGTGTGTTTGTGTGTGTATTCATTAAGTTTGGTGCTACTCTATGTAGATGTCATAACCCCGCACGTTAGCACCATTATATAACCATTTTATCAAGGCACAATTGTATATGTATCTAGACTGGGGTCAAAAATTGACCGATCCTTTTAATTTGGATCTAATGATTTACTTGCATATATATATATATATATATATATATATATATATATATATATATATATATATATATATATATATATATATATATAATTGATTTAATTATGTTTTAAATATATATATTTGTAAGGAGCATATTTCAGCATGCTCCTAAATCTTATAAGTTTATGATTATGGCATTGGACATGCGTAATCTATTATAGGTATCATAATTATTTAAAAACCTTATGTCAGCATCTAATCCATGATGTTTTGTCTTTGGAAGGATGTATTATCTTGTAAATGCATGGTATGAATATTTATGTATTATGTAAAGACTTTTAATTATTAAATTTTAAATTGTCTTAAGTCCCATATTGCAAATTGGTTTTTGAGGGACGTATTGTTTGTTTTAAGTTCAATACATTTACATATATATATTGAAAGGAACTTCTTAATATGTTATTATGTTAGTACATTTTGGGCTTGTGAGTGACATCGATTACCTATGCAGGTAAACAAGTGAAAAACAAAGGAAACATTATTTTTCCCTTGTCCACTAGCAATGTGGAATACCTATATGCTCAAGTTTGGGAAAAATTAGTAAATGTATATTTAATATTATTTTTTTGATTTGAAATATTGGGTTGAGGAGGGTACTTTGAATGCCTATGTGATTAAGGCAAGTTAAATCAAATTAAAACAAACATTGCACTGTCCCCCTTAACCATCGATTATGTGGACTCACCATATCACATGGGTTTGGAGAGAAATATAAATTGTATGAAGGAACATATGTCTCCTCCTTAATGTAAGTTGATATTCTAGGTATAATCTTATTTCCTATAACCATGGACTTGTCTTACTATTAATTTTGAATATGTATTATTAATTAGGGTTGCAATTCTAGTCTAGCCAGATTTTGGGCCATTGAATGTTGGGTTTAGAACAATGATGGGGATTGGATGTGGGTTGTGTTTAGCCACAAACCAAGGAACAATAAAGGTAGGGTGGAAAAGAGAAGGAGAGGCAATGGTGAGAAAAGAAAGGGAGGACATCAAGATACCTTGAGGAATGGATAAAACAAGGAGATTTTAGGCCTACATTTTGGGCAAGAAGGGAATTAATAGCATAAGATAATGACTGAGAGGTAGAGCTAGGCACAAGGGATAATGTTAGAGTTATTTATAATAGTGTGGGATCACCATTAAAGGAAAAAATCAAATCTAAAACCCTACAATTACATATTTTAGGCATGTGATTCCTCCTCCCCAAGTTTTGATTCTATCTTTTAAATTGTATGATATTATTTGTGAGTTTATGAAAATCCTATCAAGTATATTCTCCTTTGGAGAAATTTGTTGATTCCCACATAAGCCTATACCTAGGCCCAACAACCATAATCACCTGGATAATTATAATTATGTGAAATATTTTCATTATTGTATTATTAAAGAATGAATCCCTTATTATGTGTTTGCTCATCTGGAATGAATTGGGTGGATTAGTTATGTTCTGATAATTTAAAAAAAAAATATTCTAGTGAAACTATGGAGGATGATTTATGTTTTTGTGGTTTTTGGGTAATGGAAAAATTTGCAAGATTTTTATTTTAAACAAAAATTATGAATTGCAATTAATTATATAAAATCTCATTGACAAGGTAATTTTGTTTGGTGTTTGGTAAGGATATTTATGCTTAAAAACCATATTAGGTAGGGCATTCCAATCTCCTCATATGAACTTTTAATTAGTCAAACCATTTCCAACTAGTTTTGGTTATGTACAAGAAGGTTTTTAGTTATTTTATTTGTGTACATATATTTATATATAAAAAGGTTTTTTATTATATAAACCTCTTCTAGTTATTAAACCAACCCTTACATATTTTAGTTGGTGTTGTATCTTAAGCCATTTGAGGTCTTCTAACCTATGAGTACATTGGATCCATTTGGGCTGTTATTAATGGATGTTTTTGTGCTTTCCTCTTGGTTTGACCCTATATTATTTTATTAATGAATTATTTCTATTGTTTTTTATATTAGGCTAAAATGTAAACATTTCCTTATTTGTAATTGAGAAAATTTGTTTTCCAATCCATTAAAAACAATATCTAAAAATAAAATTGATTGTCTTGTACTAAAGACAAATTTTTGCTTAGTTGGTTGTCGTTTATAGTGTTAGAGATTGATTACTTGTGAATAAAAGTTGTAAAAGGAAAAAGAAATGATATGGTATGATGGTAGTGTTGTTGTAAATGATTTTCATTAATTTTTATGCATACACCTTATTTTCTAAAAATGGGAAAATAGATTGATTTTATTACTTTAGAAACTTTCACTGTGAGATGTTAGCATGAGTTGATCAGTGTTTATATGATTTATAATGCATTCTTTATAAGATGTACTTAACTACCATATATAGATATGCATATTTATTTTGACCTTCGATGGTTTTACTTATTTGTGGGAAAATGAATGGATTGAAATTAATAGACTCATCATGATTAGATGAAAGTTGCAATATGCTTAACTATTTTAAATTATCCCATGTTTGTTATGTGCAATTACTAGTCTTATATTACAAGAATTACTAGCAAATGTATATTGTCTGGTTGGCTTCAGGGTCTTTATAATAGCTCATTGTTAATTTTATCTTTTGTAAAAATATAGTTGTAGCAGTAGGTAAGGTGGTTGCTTAAATTATTTCATGTGGAATAAATTCATATGATTACCTTGCTTATGTTGAACTCAAATTATTAAAATATAATTTAAATTTTAGAATGTTTGCTTTGGAGGAAAAATCATATTGTCAGATGTAAGCTCACACATAATTATCACCCACTTTTAGTGCAAGATTTTCATTCAGTTGGCTCTTCCCTTGTTTGTTTGGTTCCTTATCTAAATGGTTACTAGTTGAAGTCCATGTACATCATGGTTATCCTATGGATGGTGTGGGGGTGATAAAGTGGTTGGATGAGTTTGTTTTAATTATAAATTATTGTAGTTGCCACATGTTTTATGAATGCTCAATTCAAATGTTTGTACTTATGGGATAGCATAATGGTTTCCTTAAACATATGACTTCAGGCTTGTAATTGTATTCATATGTTAAATCTATCATCTTTCGTATTCTTTAATGTTTTTTTTATACTATACACAACATCCTTATTTAAGGATTAATTATATTATAGTGTAACTATGTCTTTGAGTATTTCAACCTTAATCATGACTAAATGTATGTTATTGGATTATCCTGGTGTTGGGAAGAGTTGAATAGGTGGTTTGGAAATGAAAGGAAATGATAACCATAGATGGAATATTTATGCAAATGAATTAATGTTATTAACTTGCCTTAAACTATTCAGTTACTCTATGTGAGGTGACTATGATATTCACTTTCTTATTGGTTAATTAAGGGGTGATTGAAGCATTCTTATTAGATATATATATTAGCAATATAAATCTTGGAGATACTTATTTCTCAATAAATTAAGTGTATATATTATTTCATATATTTGTTAATTCATATTGGTAATAAGACCACATCATGCTTAAAGTGTTGCAATTTATATTGTAAACACACCATGTTATGGCCTTGTAGGAACTAGTTTTATGATATTATTTTTAGTGGTTCTATTTACAAATTAACTAGTGAATCTAAATTAATGGATGTCACTATCTCATGGTACTACGTAGCTGATATTGAATGATAATGAATATGTATACCTTTAATGTAGTGTGAGCGTCAATCCATAGTCAACTGACAAGTTATTAAATGGATTATTCTTAGCTTCAAATTAAATGAAATCAATTATAATAAATGATTGTTAACTAGAATTATGAATTTATTATCTTTTAATTAACATTTTTCTAATTGGGTAATATGATCTAAGAATTTGAGTCAAGAGAGGATGGATAGTAGGTGTTAGTTTCAAAATGAAAGAAACACACTAACTAGCATAACATCTCTAGGCCTAGATACTAGGGAGATCTTAATTAACAAAGATGAATAAAACACACAACTAAAATTCAAAACAAAGCATCTTTTACCTTCCTTGGATGCTCCAAAATGCTTGTTGTAGTGGCTTTCTCGGTTTTGTGCTCATGAAGTCGTCATCAATGGAAGCTTGGCTACCTCCATCTCTCCTTGGCATCTTAGGCTTATGTCTTGGTTTGGCTTGGAATAAATTTTCCATGGTAACACTAATTACAATGGATTATTGAAGATATTTTTTCATTATAACTTTGAACCAAAATAGATTTGAAATGATGTTCATGGCCTCTATATTTATAGATTTTTGAGAATGTCTAGAATCAACTTAAACCATCCATCCTAAGATTTAGATGTGTGATTGAGGATTAATTCAATATTTGGAATTATGTTTATAATTATCCTCATCATGAAATTGGAAGAAGGGGAAATTAAGAGGCATGGAGGGCATCATGGAAGGCATTGATGAGGCATGGATCCTTATATTTGTGGTATTTATGGCTTAGGGATGTCTTCCCAAGAAATGAGGTCACCTGATGATGCAGATATTCAATATTCATTTCCAAAAATAAGTTTTAAACAAGTTTCCATGGAATTATTAATTATTCCTTGATTTGGATTAATAGATCTTAAGCATGACTAAGCACTTTGTGCACAAATTACTTAGATTGATCAAAATGCCTTGCTATTGGTCCAAAATTTGATTAGATTAGAATTGGATGTCACTACCAGATGTATAAGAACCATATTCCCATTTAGGATGCTACCAAAAAAATTAATGAAGGCATGAGTCTCATTCAAGATATTTTATAAGATCAATCCAGAGCACCTAGGTGCAAAATTAGCATTTTGACTCGAAATAAACTGATCAAAGTTAGCTGGCCCATAAATTGCATTGCCCCATTTAGGAATACCTTGGCCAAAATCAGCACTTGAATATGTAAATTTCACATCATTTATCATGATTTAGCATTTTTAGGCCAAATTATGCATTTTAAGTGGAAATTGGCCAAAACCCTGATTGGAGGCTATCATTGGTCAGATTTAGGTGTCTATAGGTACATGCTTTTGGTATGCTTGGTTGGCCATATAAAAAAAATGTTTTTTTAGCAACCATGTATTATTTAACATATCCATATCTAGTATAAATTTTTGACATGGTAATTATCCTAATGCTTGATTTGTTATACAAATAAATCATTGTTCTTTTGGCTAAACCTTTCTTTGTTCTAAAATTTGAGTTGAAGATCTAGTAATGTGAGGATCTATGGTTGAGAATCCATTAGTATAATTCCAAGTGGATAACACAATTAATGTAGGTAAATTTTAACAATGGGTAATATCTCATACCAACAGAATACCCCATTTGGATGAGTCATTGGTTATATAATGGGATGGTTATGTATATTGTGTTATCTTTAGCATGTGCACTTTGCTTGGTGAACAATAAATGTTCATGATGGTTCAATGTATATGGTTACCTAATCCAATTATAATATTATAATGTTAGCCTCATGATATAATGGGATAAAACTTGAGTTGATCCTCTCTTATATGATCTTAAGGTTCTATATTAGTAACCATATGATGGGTCACCTTGGTAGCAGATTAATGTTAGTTACTGATTGATCATAATATGTGGGTAGTTTCATATAAGCCAAGGATTGGATTGTTCATAATTTGGTCTTCCTTTTAGGACCTATTATGACTATTATGGTACCATCCTTTATTAAGATGATATAATAAGTAATAACCAATAAAATGACTAGTTGATATGTTGAATCTCACCTTGGGTAAGTAATCAAGTGATGGATATCTAAGGCTTTGAGTGAACCTTATTACCTAATGAGTTTCCAAGTCATAACCATATAGGGTTATCAACTGATTGTACATGGATAAGTATCCCTATGTGGTTTGATGGGGAAATTGAGTTCCTTCTAAAGTTTTTAGGTTTTTAGCATGGTCTACACACTAATACCCCTCAAACAGTGTTTCACACTTGAGGTAACCCTTTATTCTATGGAATGCTCTAGTAATTGTCATCCTATAATAAGTATCTCATTAACTCAACCCATTTATGGGTTATCTACTCATATTATGTAGAGTTGTGTTGATGCATCGTGCATGGTGAGATGATGTAGTGGACTCTTCACGTACTTCTATTATGTACTCTATCAATAATTTAGAAATTTGTTTTGGGTTATTACATCTAGTATCAAAGGTTGTGCTTTGATTATTTTGGAAGATAATGTTTAACTTCTCTTACTTCTCAAAAGTTTAGATAAATGTAAATTCTTTTTTCAACTATGTTAGGTTGTATTTACTATTTGGTTCCTATAAATGACTGCTGCAAGTGAGGTTTATAAATGGAAATATTCTTGTATTGGTTATTTGGTGATTCAAAAATAAAGGATAAGGTAAAATAAAATCATGCTCATGTTGATAAAATCTAAGACTTAGGTGGCTTGATAAGCTAGAAAAATTCTTATTTAGGGATGTAACAACTTATGAATTCATTTAAGGCATGCTTGGGAACATAGGAACATGTGTTGAGTAATGTCAAAAATGTTTCCTAATGATTTACCCCTATCTAAGATGGGTTATTCACATGGTCTAGACTATATGTGAAGGTTTTGAGTTTGGTTGACCAAGTATCAATGAACTTAAGATCTTTTCCATTGATGATGATCTATTACAAGATGTGTCTACACACGAGTATATCAACATATAGGGGTTATAGCTATTGTGTTCAGGTTGGTGTTGTTATATGACATTGGGATATAGGAATTATGATGTTCCATGACGGACGTTCTCTCTACCTTTGCCTTGGTTAAGTTAACCCTTAATGATTTTGGTTGCATTTAGGCAAGCCTCACTTATCGACCATTGGCTTGTATGGATGGGTCAATAAGAGATAAGTGGTAAAGGATTCACCCTTAGAATAAAAGGGAATAACGTTTGGTATTATTTGATGGGTTTTATGGGTAGCCCATCACTGGACACTTAGAACATTATGACCTTGGGAAGACCAAGGTTTTGACTATAACCTAGAGGTTTGCATCAGGTATAAGGAGTTGGTCGTCATCAGTGAATCAATTGAGCTTGCATTTTATTCCTACTAGAGGAATGTCTAGAGCCTTTGACGAGCCATAAAGCATGAAGGGTGGTGATAACCATTGATATCCCCATAGGTAAGACCACTATTAAATTGTTTAAAAATTGAATATTTGGTTCAATTTGTTGGAAAAATTTTAATGATGTTAGAATTGAGAAACTAACATGCCCCTTATAATTTGCATGGTTATAAGTGGAGTAAGAATGTATCCACTAGTTTGTGTTTCCCCTAGTTGAGAAATGTTGTTGTAAGTAAGTTGCCTTTTGGGGAGTCATAACAATAAATATTTGTAAAGGCATGCAATTGTTTTTTTCACAGTTGTGTCTTTATACCAATTTAGTTGACTAATTTGTGCCATGATAGATATCTAAAACAAAAATAGCCTTGTAAGGCATTGTTATATTCTCTATGGTTTGGTGGGAACATCAAACGATTTTCCTTGCTTATTTTGCTCATTTTATTATCACTTGGCATGGATAAACTATGAGTTTATCTAGATGTAAATTTTTGAGAGATGAGAAAGGCAATGGTAAACTCTTGCTTGGCTTCTATATTATTTCACCTAATGGGTTCTAAAAAGTGAATAAGTTGTTAAGTAGTGTGTTTAACACTTGGGAATGTTGTTTTGTTCCAAGTAATGGTTGTTGAATTTTAATCATGGTACCTTAGAAGCAAATAAGTATTATGCATCATAATACAAAGGTGCTATATATATATATATATATATATATATATATATATATATATATATATATATATATATATATATATATATATATATATATATATATATATATATATATATCAGCTAAATTTGGGCTTGATTTGCTATGTGTTGTTGGACCTTTGACTAGAATAAAGGATCTTGACATTTTCTCAATCAAAAGGTTAGAAGCTATTGTGTGCATAGATATGTATTTTGATCCCATTATGATGTCATTTGATCATGGGTGTGTTTAAATCCCATAATGTGGTCGTGATGCCTTTGGTTATGTTTCATGACTATGTGATGATTACTTGATTTTGGATTGAGTTTTGGCATCCATGAGGATGTCATGATGATCTAGAATATATGTATGTATGTATGTAGATGTACGTGCATATGTACATACATACATACATACATGCATACATATATTACATCCATAAGGATGTATTTTATGGTTAAAAATATATTATGGCTATGGAAACTATGATTTTTATGATGATGATGTAATGTTCACCTGGAGCCTTGGATAAGCTCATCCTTTCCCCAAGATTATGTTGAGTTAAATCAAGCATTGATAGTCAACCTTTGATAGATTGACATGAGTCAATCAAAAGGATACTGACAAAGCTTGTTGTTAGAATCAGGAAACCATATTCGATGATCATAGGTGGATTATATGGGTGAGCCATCTTATTATGATTGAGGTATAATACTCCTCAATGGTCCAAAGATGTAAATTTATCCTATAAGGAATAGTGGGTGGATATGACATACTTATTTTGGCAAGTGAGGGTGTTTTGAGGATCTTTTATTATTAGTGGATATCATAAGCCATATACTCTATGAGGTGCAAACTTTGTTAGCAACTCCCTGAAAGTCATGGATATAGATTTATGGGATATGGTGGAACACACCCTTCCTTGAAAGAAGGTGTTGATGGACATGATATCCCTAAAACTAAGCATGATGTTACATGTTATATATTTTATTTCATCTTGGATGACATTTGGACATTAGATAGACATATGAGGACCATGGACCCTTGTACTTCAATTACCTATATGTTTAAGTGGTTTGATGTGAATAATACCTTGGAATAATTTACTAAACATGTAGATCCTCATGTGTGTCATTATATTGTATTCCCTTTAGTGCATGTAAACTATTATGTATAGACACATTTTACATTTGTTGATTTTATTAATCATGTAAACTTGGAACTTCTTATTTTGTATGGATATATTTGAATGTGAACCTCAATATTACCCTTGAATATTTGTATTGTTAATGTCAATGATTTGATGATGTGATGTGAGCATGAACCACCTTGTGAGGTAATTTTCCTTCTTTAGTCAACCTCTTTTAATTTAAAATATGCTAAGGTATAGTGATTGTGTTGTTTAGTTTGATCATGCATCACTACTCTAACATTGAGTTTTGATGAAATTAGGAGGTTTAAGTTTAAGATAACACCATATCTAGGATGATAAGAGTGGGTATGGGATAGGGAGTGGATTGTCGTGTAGGATGGAAACCTACTTCTCCCCTTTGCATGAAATAGCCACCTAATTCATTTAGGTTATGAACCATGAGTGTTACATGATGACCATGGAATATTCATGAATAATGGTCACCTCTTGGATTGGGTGTTATTTTAACTATACATTAGAGGTTGTTTTACAAACAACCTTGTGAAATTTATTTTTGTATCCTTTTGAAAACACTATTTGGTCTTGGAAATTGAATTTTTAGGAAAAATCAGCAAGACTAAACTTGCTAAAATACAAGTATATATTGACTTGTAAATCCAAGTGTGTTATTCTTATGGTAATAGTTGAATTACC
>JARHVA010002310.1:2092500-2117500 GCA_037957365.1 Torreya grandis | reverse complement strand
TTATAGATTTCTAGTTTTCCCTGTGTTAAATTCAAATATTTGAATTCAAACAGTCACAGTTAACCTTTGAACACAATGCTTGCATCTCATGTCCTCTCAACTTTGGATCAATCTCATACCATATATCTTATTCTAACTTTAATTCATACTCCACCAATGCTAAATGTTAAACCTCAAAAAAATTGACCTCATGTCATGTAATATTGAAATGTTGACTCAACCCACTCTATCAATATCTATGTATCAATTAGGTCTTTAACTGTCAATGCTCACCATTCAATCAATCTATACAAATACCCACTCATCATTGGATCCTTATCATATACCTTATTTTAGTCATTAAATAATGTCTACCTATTCTCATCTCACTAGTTCTTGACTTCTTGGACAAATGTGTGCCCTTGATCTTTCTCAAACTTTAACTTATGTAGAAATGACAAAGTATGGGGACCCTTTCAATATGCCTAGAAGGTCAACCTTGGATAGATATATATTTTATTGTGCTTTGATTCATAATCTCAAATTTGGATTAGATGATCTCCTCACATAGGATAATCTAAACATGTGATGAAATAATCTTGAAGCCTTTGAATGTGTGATATATATCACCATTAAAATGGCTTTTTAAAATATTGTCATAAAGACAACTATGTCAAAAACCTATCTGGGAGGCCAACTTTGCTTCTACATAAATTTTGTTGTAGTTTAGTGCATGATATAAAATCTAGTAAAAATTAACTAGGATCAAAATTAAACAAACCCATAATATTATTTTCTCTTGATACCTTTACATGTGTGAGATATTACATTATCAAACTACTTGGTTCTTTCTGACCATATGCAAATTTGGCTAAGTATGGGAAAATAATGAACTCTAACTGAGAAGCGAGCTTTGTACCCTAATATCTTTGACTGCTCTTTGACACATGAATTTATATATGGTGCATAAAAACTAGGGACTAATGTAATCATAACCATATCTCCAACTCCCGTTGACTCATTCTCATGTGGCAATGGTGACATAATCAAACTGCCTACTCAGATTTTATACCACTGGACTAAAATGTCTACATAAACATAATGAAGAACTAGATGAATTCCACTCATAAACACAAATACTAAATGAGTTATTTAATTTTTATAGGACCCATTTCACATTCTCAAATCACCATACTCATCCTTGAACATCTCTAACCATGTCAAAATAGAAGATCAATCAATCATACTTAAAGCATAAAAGAACAAGCACATTGTACACTTTGCAATTATAATATAGACTATCAAGGCTCTTCATCCACTCACCAAGACACATTCATGAAATTACTAAAAAATATTCAACAATCTTCACCTTTGTCATTGATATCAACAACCATCATATATATCAATATATATCTCATCTTATCTTTCTTCAATCACTCTTACAACAGAAACATTTTCCCCCTTTCACATAATGACAAAGTGGGAAAAAACTAATCCTAAGGAAATATAAAGAACTTAAATATGAAAGGACCATCTTATAAATATGATACAAACTTCCTCTTACCTTGAGCCTATCTTTGCTTGCCTTGACAATTTTGTGCTCCATGTCAATATTCTCTTCAATCAAGCACTGCAACCAATGAAGAAAGAACACAAAAAACCATAGAAATATAATGGAACACATAAATAAAAAAAATTAGGGACTCCCCCTAATCTATCTATGCATTTTCACCTTTTAAGCATCTTTAGATATACATACACCATGAAGAATCACCACACACGCTTACTAGCCTTCTCCTTCAAGCTACCATAATGACCACCAACAAAAATTCATGCCACTCATCAAAAATGAAACATACTCTCAATAAACCTAAAAATCAAATCAAAACACACATACCTTTATCTTTAGGATAAACTAAGAAAAAATTACTCTTCTTCAAACTAGGCTTATCTAACCTCCTTGTATCCCTACATGAAACTTGCAGAGTCCATAATTTTTAGTAAACACATATTCAAGACCTAGAAATTCATATCTAGATTCAATTTTATATGCCCCCTCAATAAAATATATTTTCATTACCAATTATAAAATATGTAACATACTTCCTTAACAAATTTACTAGCGAATTAGCCCTCCATATTGAAAAAAACATGAATAACTTGAGAACCATAAACCATAAATTCTTTGTGAATATTGGTTTGACCACCTATTTGGCTCATTAAACATATTAAGAATCCTCATACATCAACTCATAAAGTGTAGCACTTTTTCATCATAGCCCAAAACCCTAGAAACTCAAAACAAGTAATGTTATCAAACCTCTTTCTCGTTAACATCCATGTCTGAAATGTTTTACACACCTGGAGACACCCATCACATAATTTTGGACCAAAAATGGAGCCTTCAAACCTTTATGATCCTTGACTTCCTTCAGACCACTAAATCCCGTAAAAAACATCATAAATAAGTGTATAGACCTTTTTGAGCATCAAAATCTCTTCACATTTGCATGAATTTCATTAAGCCACCTAGAACTATCCATTTGGACTTTGTACCTTAGCTCCTTCACAAAACTATGAAATAGGCTCATGAAAATGTTGTTTCACCTTAACCAAATACATTCTCTAATTGGCATTATCATCTTGAGCACATAAATATGCTTCTCCACTAAAAAGAGTCTCTTAAGAAGTATAAACAGAGACCTCCTCTACACCACAATGTTATACCATGGTGTGAAACTAGGATTTGCCCAAAAATCCTCACATTCCTTCTCCTCTTTGGTCATTTTATACTTATATTTATTATTCTTCTTCTTTGGTTTAGGAAAAATAACTTCCTTGTTTACTAAAATATTCTCCTTTTCTTCCATGATTGTATTGATAATACATGGAGACAACATAGATTCATTACATACCTTTTCATTTAAAGGATCCACTTTACAATTTATAACCTCATTACTAGGAAAATAAAATTGATGTTATTTACATGATACATGCTCAACAATAGCCAGATGTTCACTTTGATCCATACATACCTTAGGACTAGCCTCAACCAGTATCTTGGTCTTCTCCTTAAGGTTGATCTCTTCATTCTCAATATGAGTAGAAAATGAGATCTCTTGGTACTCTTCAACTACTAAAGCACTCTCCACCATAGTAAAAAAACTACTTATACATTTGGTCTTATGATGACTCATACTTTTCAGCTTTGGATTCCATGTGTTAACATGCCTTCTTTCTTACACTCTAGGAGCTTGATTAAACCTGTTTTAACTTATATACCTTTTCTTGTTGAACCTAGCAATGTGACCTCTTTGTTCATAATTTTAGCACACCATACCTTTTACAAGAAATGTGTCTTGCCTTACCTTATTTGGATATAAATTTGTAACATATCGTATATCATAACAATTAAATAACTTAACTCTATTCATACCTTTTGTCTGATGACCCCCATCATAGTTCCATTAAAACTCATTTCTAATAGGTCACTTGCATTCTCTAACCTTATCAAAAAATTGATTACATGTGTAAAAATAATTATTTAATCTTGCATACCTCATGGAATTTGGCTATCTGATATTATTTGTATTTAATGCCAACACCTTTAGTCCCTTTTTGATGATTTGTCTTCAAAGTATGATTATCCTAGTTGACATTAGTCTTCATCTTATCTTGAGTAACACGATTTTTTTATTCTTCATATCCAAGACTAATTCTATCACTAACATGCTTTTTAACACTCAAAATGTTGTCTAGATCACATGATCTCTTTTCAAATCTCACAAATGACTTCAACTTACTAGATGTCTTCTCTAACTCAGATTTCAAAGACTCATTTTCATAAACATACATTAAACATTCATCTTCTTTAGCTTTTAGGCTTATATATATAATTTCTAATTGTCAAGTGAGATGCTTGATCATATCTTCATGCTCCTTAGTATCTTGATTCAATCTTACCTCATACACATTGAATTGATCCTCATAGTCTTTGAGTTTAGATTTCATCTTCTTATTTAACTTATTCTCAATCTTCAGTTAGTCAAGAGCATTCATCAAAATAGTCATACAGTCCACCTCATCTTTTTCATTATCTGAATCACTCCAAGTAGATACCTTCTAGTGTGAGAAAATTCATTCCTCAGCCATGAACAGAGCTTCATATTCAATATGACTATCATCTTCATGATCATATTTTTATTCACTATCTTCACTTTCATCTGATGAGTTGAAATCTTCTTTGGTGTAGAGGCTCTTCTTATTTTTGAAGGACTTCTTCTTGTTGTTAAGCTTTCTAAATCCTTTCTTCATGTATATCTTCTTGTCATCATCTTGGACTTCACCATGTTCTTCATAATTTTTATTCTCTTGATTATGAGGGAACTTATGATCAAAATGTCCTATCTCTCCATAATTGAAACATTTGAAAGGTAGTTTACCCTTATACATCCTTGAGCCTATGTTAAATTTCCTAGTAATCAAAGCAATTAGTTCATCCTCATCAATATTAGAAATGGCATCCTCTTTGTTTTTATTACCTTGTAACTTATTCTTAGGCTTCATGTTTGTCTTGAATGTAACTTCTTTATTTGGTGGTATATCATCAATTATATTCATCTCATATGTAGTAAGGGTATTATGCAATTGATCCTTCTTCAATTGAGTAAGATCATGACTCTCTTCTATAGAAGATAATTTTAGATCAAATTTGAGAGATGGAGGCCTTAACACCTTTTCGACTATAGTTGCCTCTTCAAGATTCTCTCCAAGTCCTCTAATGATGTTTATAGTCTCATCAATTCTCTATAGAAAGGATGCCACAAAATCTTCTTTCTTCATCTTGAAACTTTCAAACTTCCTTCTGTGAGTCTACAACTTAGCAAGCTTGACCTTTGAATCTCCTTCAAAAATGATATTAATTTTGTCCCATATATATTTAGTATAAGTACAATGGATTAACTTGGTGGTATACACTATCTAAAAGACCAAAAGTGATAGCATTCATCATCTTGAAATTATTCTCATAAAATTTATGGTCTACAACACTAGATGGAAGAGTAATAGGAGGAACGTATACATTGAACCCTAGGGACATAATATATGTCCTCATCCTTTCACTCCAAAAAGTGTAATTGGATTCATTAAACATTTATGTTTTCTTAATATAAAAACCTCCTTGATGACTACCCATATTGCACCTTATATCGCTTTAAAGTTTTTAAGACTTTACCAAAGGAGCTGGCTCTAATACTAATTTTTAGAGGTAAAATCATTGAGAAGGGGATGAATGAGTGAACCTAAATAATCCAACTTCAATTATAATCTTTACAAATACTTAATCAGTTACCATAAGCATTGATGAAGCATATACATCATTCATAGAAATGAGAAAGAGAGACAATGCAATATCAATCACATAACGCATGACATACTTGGGAAATCCTCTTGGGGAGTAAAATCCACTAGAACCTATAATTGGACTACTATCATATAATAAAAATAACCATGTTATACCATCTATAAATTATTAAGGAACTATAATCCCTATTTAGTGAGACTACAATCACACAAGGTGATGTTACACCTATCTAGATGAGCTACAACAACAACCAAAATTTTAGCAAGTTTCGCCTTGTAAGGAAGTGTTGAGACCAACAGCCCCCTATCTTTATTTTTTGAAAGGAGGACCCTTGTATTTATTTAATAAAGTCTGTGTTCTGGATTGAATGTGAAGAGTTGTCTTATCTTGGATTTTAAAGGAAAATCAATTTTAAAAGGGGAACATGTGCTTTGATATATTTGATCATGTTTACATTTCATGGTTCAAAATTGCTAACAATTATCTTCAAGGTGATTAGTTGCAGGTTCCATGGAAGAAGCTAAGATTCCTAAGGGACAAACCCTAAAGGGGGTTTGAATTTGAATATTCATGAAAAATACTAGTGAGAACTTTTGTTTCTTTTTAATTAAATGATCCCAAGTCTAACTTTATATTAAGCTTCAGATATTTTTTTCTTTAAAACATGACCAAATATTAATATAAAACCTTAGGCTAGACTTTTTACATGATCTGGTATTAATTTAGAACTTATGCTATTTTACAAATCTAAAATAATCACTTGTTTATTGATTTTGATCCAATAGTTTGACAAGCCTAAAGTCTTTTGAAAATGACATAAAACTAATGATTTGGTCCTATTAAATATTTAATAGTGATCATTTTCTCAAAGGTTGCGATCTAATGGTGTGAATTAAATCTAACACCCAAAAGGACATTAACAGCTATTAATCACTCAGGACTTGAATTGATGGTTCACATTACCTTAGAGGTTCTAATCTGATGGTGTGCATCAACATGGAAGCCTCAAGATCTCTGAAAGGCTTTACATTTGTCACTCATTCATTGGACCACAAAAATTTATTATCTTTAAATTGACAGGTTCAATCCTGTTATTTAACATCTATGAGGACATGTTTGATAGGAACAAAGCCATAAAATTTAACATGATACAAAAAGATTATATTTTATTAAATTTGATAGGTTCTCTTCCATAATTTGACATCTATGAGGATGTATTTGATGTGACTGAACCCATCAAATTTAACCTAGACAATCCCTAAAGCCTTGGGAACTCTCGAGGGCTTTGCATGTGGCATTCATTTATTGGATCAATAAATTCCACTATCTTAAATTTGATAGTTTTTCTCCTACCATTTTAAATATATGAGGATGTATTTCATGTGATCAAACCCATAAAAATTAATTGAGATAATTCTCGAATCCTTGGGAACTCCATTGTCTTAAATTTAACAGGTTCACTCCTATCATTTGATATCTATGAGAATGTATTTCATGTGACTAAACTAATAAAATTCAACTTATATAATTTTTATATCTTAATCAAAGGGGGTATTTTTATAAAAACTTTTATGAAATTCCTAGGTTTTTACAAAGACAAGCTTAGTATATAAAGATCTTAGCTTAAGTTATTTTGTGTTTTTAAAACATAAAATTCTAGATGACATTTTTAAACATGAGATTTATACGATCATGTAACTGATTAAAAGGTAAGCATATTGTACGATCCAATGGTGCATCAATCTTGAAGCCTTTTAAAAAGACATGTGGTTAATGATCTATCCATAGTTAAAATCCAATGGTGATCACTTGCTTACTAGATTTGATCCAATTGCATGATGAAGTTGAGGACTTTTCAAAGGCCTCACAAGCCTGACACATGTCATAGTCAATAAGCTCAAAGATCAAGAACCAATGAAATGGAAGGATCTAGATTTAGTTTTTCAAACAAAAATAAAGGGGAATTTTTAAAACCAACGGTCACTCTTCAAATGGCATTAATGAAATTTTCTATGAAAGGCATGAAACCCTACCACATAAGCTCCACGTAATTATGGGGAATCCAAATCAAAAATATCTCATGATTAAAAACATAGAAGACATGATATTAAGGTTCCATCATATCAAAGGCACATATGAGATTAAAGTTGGATGTTTTGGCCATTAAAGCCAAAAACCTTGAATCCTATATAAAGAATACTAGAGTCCATTCAATTGATTATGTGACACTTGAGATAATTGTGAATTTAATTCAGAGCAAGTGTCTTAGTGAGATATTTGTTTTCATCAACTATAGTTTAGTGTTATCAATGGTAGTGGGTAAATAATAGATGAAAATTGAATCAGGGCTTTATTTAACTTCAGATGATGAAGGAAGGGTATTTACGATCATAGAGTTATATTTAATAGCATAAAATGTACATGGAATCTGGATTTGGTATGCATTATTCTTTTTTATTGAGGAGTTGTAACCAATTTACTAGGAATAAAAGAGGAATGCTTCAGTGTACCAAAGATAGAAGGATTTAGTATCAATTCAAAAGGAAGGCCTTCACCATGCAGCTACTAAACTAGATGTAATAGATTACATTGATCTTCTTTTTCCTATTTTTGTTGTCTATAGAATAGATGGAGAATGGATTATTCATGAAAGAAGTATCACAAATTTGCATGCATATCTCCCATGTCCTTTGAGACTTATTATAATCTCCCTTTGCCTCATGTCGATCTCCCTTCCTTGAGAGAATAGATAAATTCCCAAAACTTGGATTCAATCCTATCACCTTGGTTAGTCCAAGGTTTCTATGTTTCTAAGACCTCAAATGGTGAGATTCTTATTACCCAATTTAGGGAATGGTGTTAGGGTAGCTATTAATTTATTAAATAAAGCCTTTGGTGCCTCTTCTACTACTTATTTATGTAAGATTTGGGTATCTTATGTCCATTGTATGTTAGAGTAGAACTTAACCCCTCTTATTAGATACTTAATAACTTTCTTCTTGGCCAAACAATTTACTGCCATCAAGAGAAAGACTTCCAAGAAATTCTTTAGGATTTCTTACCTCTTGGATTCCCTCCTACCCTCTATTAATTTCCTTGGCATTCAAAATTGGTCCCCTAATGGTAGATCTACTATTTTCAATTATTATTCCACATTACATATATTCAAATATAAGAATCACATGCAAATCATATGTGATGGTATCTTCTTAGTAATTTTTTAGGAAATCACTTGTATCCCTATGTCTAGGGTTCATTCTCTAATCAAAAGATAAGTAGAGACCATGTGGGATGTGTGGCTCTATCCAGATTGAACTATAATAAGGATAGAGATAATCATGGTCAAACCATACAAATTGCCTATATATGTTCCCAATAAGCTTGTATAGAATGAAATTTCTTATCAAATCATTGAGGGAGTGGATTGGCATTGCAAGAAGAGTAATAAATCTCAAGTTCATCCCTTTCCATTGGACATTGGCAAAATTGTAATCAAGGATTGGAAATAGATGGAGATTATGGTGGTGCATAAGAAATATTTTGATTTCCAACTAGATGATCTTAAGATGTGGGACCCCAATGATAGAGTGGTTAACCATATTTAGGATAAAAGGTCCCAAAGGCTAAGTAAAAACATCAACTAGGTGTGGGAGATGGTATTTACACAAAGGCAAAGACTTTGAAGAAGTCTTGTCTAGGGTTAAAAACTAAAACATGAATTTAGAATGTAGGTTGGTAAGGGATAATAAGACTTTATGAGAAATATAGCAGTTACATCATTTGTAGTATTACTTGTTGCTAAGACCATCTAGGACTACACATCAAGAACCACCTATTGAGGGATGATCTTCTAAGCCTCAGCTAAGAGAACTAAAAAACCCATCCTAGGTTGGGCAACTTGAGGATGTAAAAGGAAAAGGTAAAGATGTGATTCAAGAGTCCCGCATAGAGCATAGACCTGGTGAAGGTCCCCAAATTTAGGCATCCCCACCAAGACCTTCTTCCCCAATAGAGGTTATTATCATGATTGCTTTAGAAACTAGAGAAATAGTAGAAAGTGCCCTTATTAATATCATAGCTTATTATGGTTTAGATAAGGAAGAATACCCATCTATTAGTGGAATTGGTTCCATTGATTAGTGGAAAGAGACAAGAAGAATTAGCCTTAGCTCCTTTAGCCTCAAGAAAGAGGCCTAAGTTAACTTTCACTCACCCTGCTAGTTAAGTAAACCTCTTTAGTGATGAGAATCCTATTTATAAATTAGCCATTATTTATTGTTTTATTTATGAGAAGTTGTATAAAATCCCATCTCTTTCTCCTTCACTGGATTTGACTCAAGTGGACATAGGTGTTCAGGATAATGTCAACCCTTTAATTCAAGATATGTTAAAGAAACAAGAAAAGAGAAGCATCCATATTCTTCACAACAAGGAGATTAAATTGGTTGGTACCCCAGGAGCCTCTAGGATCTCAAATCTAGAGATTCCTAAACAACCACAGGTGAAATAATTTGGCCCTCAAGTCTAATTTAATCTAGAAACATCAAATATTTAGAGAGTAGAGACCAAGAAAATTATTGTTGGTACTGAGGAGTTCACCTTTTAAAAGTTAGAACAATTTCCAGGCTTAACTCCTATTATAGGGTAGGCAACAAGGGAGGATCTTATATTTCAAGAAGATGTAGCTAGTATGGTAATATCCTAGTCAACAATGAACTTTGTAGGATTTCAAGGAATGAAGTAAAATATTCTCAACTTGGAAAAATAAAAATAAGATTTAGAAGATTAGGTCCTCTTTTAAATTCCTAAGGACGTATTGTAAGATTTTAATATATCCTTGATCGATGTATCAATCTTAAACATCTAGACATCTTCATGGTAGTTTTGATAGATAAATAAGAGGATTTGATCACATAGAGAAATTATGTTAAGGACTTCATCAAGAGAGGCACAAAGTTGGTAAACTAGATTGAGAAACTTTTGGGGAATCTATTAGATAACCCTTCTCAAACCACTACTATAGGCTTGATTGATGATGAATAATTCAAGCAGACGGTTGGTACTCACATCCAAATCATGAAAGATAATAAATATCATTTAGCTAAGGACAAGTAGAATACCCTCGATACCATTATTTTTGTAGGGAATCAAATTACAGAAGCATAATGTAACAAGGAACTTGTATCTTAGGTAGATAGTGAATTTGACAAGTTACTAGATAAAGAAGATGATTATCTAATGAAGCCTGTAGTGGATTTTGAGCTGATCAAAGAATAATACACCAAGGTGAAAGGCTTACTTAGATATGGATAATTGAAGGGCACACCAATAAAATTATTAAGAGAATTTTCTTTTTGTAAAGTACATGCTAGTCTGTTAGCCTATACTCTTTCTTGTCATGTTGACATGTGAACTTCCACATTGTATCTTTATACTAGGGATATTTGTCCTTATTCATATGTTGATATTTTATATGTTAAATGGTTAACTAATTTTTTTTTTATAAATAGGTAGATGGTTATCATTTGTAAAGGAGAGTTTTTGAACAAATTATACGAGGAGCATTTAATACAACTAAGGAAATCTGAAAAGATTGTCTAGATAGTTTTGTTAAATGTCTATACTATATCTCAAGTATGGAAAATCGTGTTCAATTCTAATGATTCCTATTTTTTTGATTTATATTATTTTTCATATGGTAGTTAATTTTTTATAAATTCTATATTAACTGTAAATATTTCAAGTATACTTCATTTTATTTGCTCTGCATTAGGATGCACTTATGTTATTCAGATCATAATAGCAAACTTTTAAGGTAAACTTGGTTCTTACTTATCATTCATACTTTTCCTCTGAATCTTGCTTGATTTGTGATGTAATTTGAGCTTATGTTATATTATAACATAAATTGGTTTAATGTGTACTCAACATAATTTGAATTTTGTCATAATATTTGATATGAAAACCTGTAATCATGTCTCTTCCTTCCTTACCATTCACTTTTTCTTCTTCTTTTTTATTAATACTCATTATAGCTTAAACATTATTATTAGTAATCATTTATTTTAACTAATGAATCCTCAAAATTATGAATTATTCAAATTGTGTAGACGCTGGTGGCTCCCAACCACTAAATCAAATAAATATTGTGGACAGTTTTATACTTTGATTCTATTTCACCACACACAATCACTGAATAGTCACAAACTACAACTCATGCCATGGATTCTCAGAATCATAAAATGAGAAGAGTTCTCCAACACTAAGAGAACCTATGGTATAGTTTGAAGCATCAATAGGAGAAGCTCTACTAGCACTAGAAGGAGGGATCATCAAAGATACTTAATATCTTTTGGGTGTATTATTTTTTGGGTGTATTTGGTCAAAATCTATCTACATTTTACATGATTATGTTTTTTTGCATAAATTGTCTAAATATTGGTGACCTTTATGGAAATACGGATTTTGTTGCTAATAATTTATTAGTATTTAGAGTTAGGATGGCTTATTTTGTTTTAAATTGATAATTATTTGACAATAAGAGGTTTATTTGAGTCATAAATTGTAAAGATTGGTCATCCTTACATAGTTTAGTACGTCTTTGAACTTGTTTAGTTAAAGATTGATGTCCTTTGGCTTCTTATGAACATTTTTTTGCAAATTAAGCTTAGTGTGCATATTATTTGTTGGAAATTAATGTGTTACACCATGTTTTAAAATAGGATCCTTAATCTTCAAGCTAGAATTACAAAGGATTAGGATCAGATCACATTCAGAGACTAGAGAACCCTTGCTTGAACCCAAAATTCATAGGACTAGAAAAGATAGAGGAAGATGTAGGTATTCTAAATCTTTACCATCATCACCCTTTTAAGGGATTTATATGTTTGATCTTCATGCAAGCATGGTGTGGCTTAGAATTTCCCCTATCAATGTACCATGTGTAGTTCATGATTTACCACATAATCCTAAAAAAAAATTCCAATATTTAGTCTAACTAGTATTATGATTGCTAAAGAACATGTTTAATATTTCAAAGTTGCATGAAGATTATTAAATGCTATTCATGAAGATGTAGCTTGTAGGTTGTTCCCATTTACATTCAAAGATGTTGCATATGAATGGTTTATTAATCGACTTGGTAGTTGTATTATCTCATGGAATAACTTTGACACTATTTTTATTGATCAATTTGGAAAGATCATAAGCCCTTGTGTCATCTATCATCAATTTAAAACTATTAAGAGAGATACAGGTGAACCTATTAGGTCTTATAATGTTAGGTTTGAAAAGATGTTTAGTCAGACCATGGATCCATATAAATGTAACAAAGATTTAGCCTTGGAGGTTTATAAAGATGTTGTTGACCCCATGACTTTTGTGTTTCTAAAGAGAGCCCTTCCACTGATTATCACATTGGCTCAAACATATTATGAAACAGTGGTTATTAGCGACCAAATGCAACCCTAAGGACATGTGTCTTATTCTATCCCAAATTTTAATCCTCAAATGTTTGAATTAAACCTTTTCCCAAATAATAACCAAAATACTCCAACATTAAACCAATTTCCTACTATTAATGTGTTGCATACTATTCATACTACCCCTAATAAAAATTTAGGTTTCTTAAGCCATGAAATTACCAATAGATTTCATGACAATGACCAGAAGGATTTAGTGCCTATAAATGGCATTAATAGTAACCAAGGTCAAAATACTGAGGCTCCAAAAAATGATAATGAGTCTATATTGAAAATTCTACAAAAGCTTAGCAATAATTTTACGCAATTGCAGAAACAATTTGGTAATGCTAGTGACAATTATGGAAGGAAATTCACTTTTCAAAAGATCAATAGGCCTATGAATAGGTTTCAGAATAATAATTTCTATAATAACAAAGCTAATGAGTCTTCTTCTAGAAAAAATAATATGGATATAAACCTCACTGATATTACCTTACTATATTACTATAGGGTGAATACTACTTCCAAGCTTGGTAAGATTGATTGCATTGTGTTTTGTAATTATTTTGAAGCTTTTCAAGAAGAACTTGACATATTTGAAGTGGTTCCAAACAAATATATTTCTAAAAATTCTTCTAAATCTAAACCATCTAACCATGTGCATATGGTGGAGAATTTTCAATTCCCTTTTGAAGAGGATAATGATCTTGAAAATATTCCTGAGAAGATTCAAGAATTCCAATAATTTTTAAAGACATATCCTTTGAGAAATAGGGAAAATGTAAACATTAACTACTTCTACCCATCCTATCAATTATAGAACCCCTCCATACACTATATCAAATAATAATCCTGAAGCCCCTACAGAAAATTCTTCTAAGCTAACTGTTGATCCTCCAAGCAAAACTAGATATAGTATTATGGAGGATATGAAAAATATTAAAGCCATTATCACTCTACATGAGCTAACCCAAATCATAGAATAAATAGATTTACTCTTGGAATATTTGTGTAAGAAAATTTTGAATCCCCCTAAGAATGATAGTGAAAATGTAATTAATCAAGTAATCAAAGTAGAGTCCCCACCTTTTTTACTTACAGTCAGGATATTTGGGAAGAATGTTCATAATTGTCTTTTAGATTTTTCCGCCTCAACCAACATTATGCCTATTGGGATATGTGAAGAACTTGGCTTAACTCTAGTCAATTATGATAGGGTAGTCACTCAATTGGATAAATCGAGAGTTAAGGTTATAGGATAATTATTGAATGTGTATATACAACTTGATAGTGAACCCAAGGTTTAAAAATTCATTGATATCCAAGTGGTAGAAATTCCTACTGCTTATGGATTGATTTTGAGTAGAGAATAGAATAAGGATTTAAATGGCTATATGTTTATTGATTGATCGCACTTATGGATTACTTGTAAAGGTGTTCTAGATCAACTAAGAGTGGAAAGTAAACCATGAATGAAACACATGATAACAAAATATAATGTTGTTAATGAAAGTGTAAATTTCTTGGATTCTGACTTGGGAGTTTTCACTTTGGAAATTAAAAAAGAACCCGTTTTTAAGAGTAATCCTCAAATTTTTGTTTTTTGGAAGTTATACATTGATGGTTCCAAGTGTTAATCAAGATCAGGAGATGGTATTGTATTGATAGATCCTTCAGAATAGGAATACCATGTAGATTATAAATTACAATTTCTTTGCACCAATAATTTAGTTGAGTATGAGGCTCTTGTACTTGGATTGCAGTTTTCCATTAAACACAAAGTTAAGGAGCTCCTTGTCTATGGAGACTCTGAACATTTGGTTAATGAATTAAGGAGTAAATACTAGTACAAATTGTTTTACTTAAAAATATATAGGTTTAAGGTGTGGGACTTAATCAAATCTTTCAATGCCTTCAATATCTTAGTTGTTCCAAGAGAAGAAAACAAAGCTATTGATGAGATTTCCTCTACTGTAGCTAACCTCATGCCTAATCATGATTCTCAAAGCATTAATATTGAGTTAGTACCATGTCCTTTAGTTCTTGACAATGTAAATCATTTTCAAGTTTTCAATGATCAACAAATCATATATTTTTCAACAAATTTTGGAGCTTTTGAACCTCACATTATTGATGAAATTAATAAAAATTCTCAAGATAAGGAACTTAAAGGTAAAATCATCCAATTAAATGATAATAAGATACCTAAAGGGATGATTTCATTGGAAATATTATTTTATCTTGACAAGATTTTTGAGGCAACTAAACAACCAAAGGTAAATGGTAGAGATTATCATGTGACAAACCTTGGTCCACATGATCAGTCACAAATGGTGAATATAGGGAATGCTTGCACCGAAATGGAAAAAAAAAAGATAGAGAGTTTTCTTACAAAATACAAGGATGTAATTACTTGGTCTTATGAAGATTTCAAAATATTTGACACAAGGGTCTTTACTCATACTATACTTCTTCAAAAAGGTTGTAAACCTTTTAGATAGAAGAAAAGGAAAATAAAACCTATTTTAGAACCCATGATTTTTAAATAATTCAAGAATATATTGGATGCAAGGATAGTGTTTCCTATTATACATTCCACTTGGGTGGTAAACCTAGCCCTAGTAAAAAAAAAGAATGGGGAAATAAGATTGTGCATAGATTTTAAGAATCTAAATAGAGAATATAAAAAGGATAATTATCCTTTACATTCTTTGGAATAGGTTATCCAAAATATTTTAGGATCTTACATGATGCCATTTTCAGATGGATTTTATGGATATAACTAGGTATTTGTTGCTCTAGAAGACAGGATGAAAAAAGCTTTTACTACTAAATGGGGAACATATGCTTATAACATAATGCCTTTTGGATTAATTAATGTAGGAGAAACATTTCAAAAGGCCATGGATCATGATCTCCATGGTTTAGTGGGAAAGTGTATCATTATATATATGGATGGTCTTAAAATATTTTATAGAAATAGAGAGGAACATTTCATACATTTAAGATGAGTATTTCATAGATGCAGAAAGTATGGTGTATCTCTTAACCCTATGAAAAGTATATTATGTGTCACTGAAGGAAAATTGGTGGAACATATCATTAAAAAATATGGGATTTATATAGATCCTAATAGAGTAGAGGCCATTTATAAAATTGGGTTGCCCAATAGCTGAAAATAACTTATGTCATTCTTTGGCAAGATTAATTTTGTGTGGAACTTTATTTCAAGCTTCAATGTGATTTTCAAACCTTTGAATGATATGCTTAAGAAACATGCTATAATTTATTAGGATTAAGAATATAATAAGGCCTTTGATAACATTAATAAGGAAATAATTGAATCTCCAGTCCTCATAAGTCTTGATTTATCAAATGATTTCTATCTATATTCATTTGCTTTAGAGCATACTATAGCTACAGTGTTAACTCAAAAAGTTGATGAAAATGTTCATCTCATAGCTTTCATGAGCACCAAATTCAAAAATGTAGAAGTGAATTATTATATTATGGATAATAAAGCTTATGCATTGGTAAAGGTATTAAAAAAATTTAGACATTACCTCCTTTGAAATAAGTTACATGCCATATTACTTGATCTAGCTACAAAGCTTATGTTGAGTCATAATGAGCTTAGAGAAAGAAGAGGCAAGTGGATGGTAATTCTACAAGAATATGATATAGAGATGAAAATATCCAAATTAATTAAATTTCAAGGTTTAGTTTACATGATCACTAGTATTGATCCAAAATAACATGCCATGAAAATAGATCAACAAAACTTCCAACCAAATGAGTGGTATGAATCTATTATCCATTTACTTGTCAATGGTGTTTTCCCCAGGATTTATAAGAGAAAAAAATAGATCCTTGACGCTCAAAGTGGCTCATTACCTCATCATGAATGGAATCTTGTATAGGAACAACTTTTAGGGAATTTTTTTGAGATGTGTGGCCAAAGAAGAAGAATTATGACTGCCTTCCATGAGAAGCTAGGAAGTGGACACCCTTTAGGAAGATCCATAGCTCACAATATTATCAAGGATAGATATTGTTGGCCCATCCTATTCAAAAATAATTATAAGCATTTAAGGGAGTGTCATTATGCCAGATTTTTAGCACAAAGGAGCCAAAGGCAACCATGCCTTTACAACCTGTGATGGTGGATAAACCTTTTGTCCAATGAGGATTAGACTTTGTAGGAATAATAAACCCCAATTATTTTGAAGATCATAAATATGTCATAACTGTTATAGATTATTGTACTAGGTGAACTAAGGTAATAGCCACTAAGTAATGCAGAATAGAGGAGGTGATCAATTTCTTAAAGGAAAATATTTATACTATATTCAAAAACCTAGTTTCTTAGGTTTATGATAATGGATCTATAATCATTTCTATTGAAATCATGGAATGGGATTATGACCAAGGCATTGCACTCAAGTTTTATTCTAATAAATACCCTCAAGTAAATGGTGTTTCTGAGTCCACAAATAAAAATTTGATGAAATCTATCAAAAAATATACTAAAGATAGACCTAGAACATGGCATAAACTTCTTAAGTTTGCATTATGGGTAAATCAAATTAAGATCAAATAAACTCTAAGGGCATCACCATTTTTTTTGTATATGGTCAAGAACCCATCTTTCCTATAACCTTGAACTTACCTATGTTCACATTCATGCAGGAATACATAGAAAATAGTCAAGAACTTGATAATTCCTGGCTATTAGAAATTATTAAAATGGAAGATGCCAGAGAAAAGGAATTTATAGACTTCAGTAGAAACCAATTAACCATAAAAAGATGCTTTGATAAAATATCTAAAGTAATGGTGTTTAGGTAGGGAGATCTAGTCCTTCTTTGTGATAAATCATCAGAACCTAAAGGAAAACATAGTAAACTCACCCCTTTATGGATTGGCACGTACCAAATTATAGAAATCTTGGGTGACAATACTTTCAGGTTGAAATATCTCCAAGGAGTAGAGTTCACACTACCTACTAATGGATAATATCTCAAAAATTACTTTATTGTTATCTCACTGGGGGCCTTCATGGAATAAATGTGTAAGATTGTTAAATTTAGAGTAGGTAGGCTAGTTAGCTTCTTTTCTTTGTTTTTTATTCTTTTTCTTTTTGGGTTTGTATATATTTGTTTAGTTATGTTTTATTTTCTTTTCTTGCATGGTGGTATTCCTTGGTTCTGGTATAATCTTTTGTTATTATTGTAGATTTGGAAAATTTTGAAGAGAGTGTGGGTGAATTTTATAAAAGGTGAACATCATGTCACAATAAAGTATCATGAAGAAAAAAATTGCACTACTATAGATTGGTATATGAACTCAATGTCCTACAAAGTTTTAAACCTTATTCTGAATTAAAACATGGTTTTAAGAAAATTCATATGTATATGATGTGAATTTAGTTTGTTAACTCATATTCATGCTTACACTTAAAACATATCCTTTTCATGAACTCAAGTTTCAATTAAAGGAGATTATCCTAAGGCTAGAACATTTGATCAAATACCTAAACCTAGATAATCTAGTTCCCAACCTTTGTTGGAAGCAAAAAATGATGATACAAAAAAAAACTTATTGTCAAAATCAAAAGATTCCAAAGCAAAGGTGATTTAGATAATCTCCACCAGGGCTATAGACACCTAGATGGAAGTGGATCAAGACCTTTGAGTAGAACCAAAGGTATATCTATCAGGGCTATAAATGCCTAGCCAGTGGAAGAGCGATTCTCATGCCTCCCTTGAACTAAGACTTGTTATTCTCAAAGAATATCTGAAATTATCAAAATCAAATGCAATGGACCAAAATGACATGGTCCCAGATGTTGTTACTTAAAGTTCATGACAAATAGTAAGTGGAATCAAAGCACACAATGTAAATTTATGTTCTACTATATAAGTTCAGATTTTATACATAAGGAGCCTGTTTCAATTTAAAGTTGATTCAGGAAAGATCATATGTATAAATGGGATATAGAGTTCATGTACAAGTTTAAACCAGAGTCTTGTGTTATAACATAATTTTATGTTTCCCCTATGAGTCACCATTTGTTGAGACCAACACCCCCTATCTTTATTTTTTGAAAGGAGGACACCTATATTTGTATCAAAAAAGTTTGTATTCTAGATTGAATGTGAAGAGTTGTCTTATCTTGGATTTTAAAGGCAAATCAATTTTAAAAGGGTAAAATGTGCTTTGTTGTATTTGATCATGTTTACATTTCATGGTTCAAAATTTCTAATAATTGTCTACAAGGTGATTAGTTACAGGTTCCATGGAAGAAGTTAGGGTTCCTAAGGGAAAAACCTAAAGGGGGTTTGAATTTAAATATTCATAGAAAATACTAGCAAGAAATTTTATTTCATTTTGATTAAATGATCCCAAGTCTAACTTTATTTTAAGCTTCAAATATGTTTTTTCTTTAAAACATGAAAACATATTCATATAAAACTTTAGGATAAACTTTTTACATGATCAGGTATTAATTTAAAGATTATGTTCTTTTATAGACCTAACGATAATCACTTATTTGTTGATTTTGATCCAATAGTCCAACAATTCCAAAGACTTTTAAAAAGGACATATAGTTAATGATTTGGGCCTAGTAAATATCTAATGGTGATCATTTGGTTAGATATTTTGATCCAATGGTGTGAATTAAATCCAACACCCAAAAAGACATTGACAATTATGAACTACTCAGGACTTGATCTGATGGTTCACATTGCCTTAGAGGTTTTAATATAATGGTGCACATCGACCTAGGAGCTTTACATGTGGCACTCATTCATTGGACTATAAAAATTTATTGTCTTAAAATATATAGGTTTGCTCCCATCATTTAATGTCTATGAGGACATATTTGATGGGACCAAACCCATCAAATTTAACATGAGACAAAAATATTTTATTCTCTTAAATTTAAGAGGTTCACTCTTGTCATTTGACATCTCTGAGGAAGTATTTGATGTGACCAAACTTGTCAAATTTAACCTACATAATCCCTGAAGCCTTGGGAATTCCTAAGGGCTTTGCACGTGGCATTCATTTATTGGATCAATAAATTTGACTATCTTAAATTTTATAGTTTCACTCCCATTATTTGACATTTGTGAGGATGTATTTGACATGATCAAACCCATTAAATTTAATAGAGATAGTCCTTAAAGCCTTAGGAACTCCATTGTCTTAAATTTCATAGGTTTGCTCACATCATTTGATGTCTGGAAGGACGTATTTCTCATGACCAAACCCATCAAATTTAACTTAGATAATTTTTAAGTCAATTGCATATTTCTAAAAAAAATTAAAGAAATTGCTAGCGTTTTATGTAGATAAGCTTAGTATATAAATATATTAGCCTAAGTCATTTTTTGTTTTTTAAACATAAAACTATAAATAACGTTTTTAAACCTAAGATTTATATGATCATGTAACTAATTAAAAGGAAAGCATATAATAGGATCCAATGGTGATCACTTGTTCATTGGATTTGATCCAATGGTGCATTGAGCCTGAAACCTTTTTAAAAAAATCATGTAGTTAATGATATGACCGTAGCTAAGATCCAATGGTGATCGCTTGCTTGCTAGATTTGATCCAATGGTATGACAAAGTTGAGGACTTTTCAAAGGCCTTGCGAGCTTGACACATGGCACAATGAATAAGATCAAAGATTAATATCCAATGAAATGCAAGGACATGGATTTACCTTTGGAAAGCTAAATAAAGGGGACTTTTGAAAGCCAACGGTCAGTCTTCAAATGGAATTTATGAAATTTACCATTAAAGGTAAGGGACTCTAGCACATATATCATTATTTAAAACATAGAATACATGATAATAAGGTTCCATAATATCTAAGGCATGTATGAGATCAAAGTTGGATGTTATGGTCATTAAAGCCTAAAACACTAAACCCTTTATAAATAAGTACAGAGTCAGTTCAATTAATTATGTGACACTTGAGATAATTACAAACTAAATTTAGAGAAAGTGCCTTAGTGAAATATTTGTTTTCATCAACTACAATTGAGTGTTATCAACGGTAGCAGGTAGGCAATAGATGAAAATTGAAGTAGATCTTTATCTAACTTCATATGGTGAAAGAAGGTTCTTTGGAGACATAGAGTTAGATTTAACAACATTAAATGTACGTGGAATCAGGAATTGGTTTGAATTATTCATCTTTGTTGAGGAGTTGCAACTAATTTCTTAGGAATAAAAGAGGAATGCTTTAGTGTACCAAGGATACAAGGATTTAGTATCAATTTAAATAATAGGCCTTTACCATGCAGCTGCTAAACTAGAGGTAATGCATTGTATTGATCTTCTTGTACCTATTTTTGTTGACTACAGAATAAATAGAGAATGGATTATTCACGAAGGAAGTATAAACAAAGTTACATGCATAGCTCCCATGGCCTTTTTGACTTATTATAAGGTCCTTTTGCCTCATGTCGATCTCCCTTCCTTGAGAGAATGGAAAATTTACCAAAACCTAGATTCATTCCTCTCACTTTGGTTATTCCAAGGATGTCATGTTTTTAGGACCTAAAATGGTCATATTCTTCTACCCAATTTAGGGAAGGTGTTAGGGTATCTATTAATTTATTAAATAGAACCTTTGGTGCCTCTTTTACTAATTATTTAATTAAGGTTTGGGTATCTTATGTCTATTGCATGTTGGAGTAGAGCTTAACCCCTCCTATTGGAGACTTAATAAGTTTATTCTCAGCCTAAAAATTAACAACCATCAAGAGAAATACTTCAAAGAAATTATTTATGATGTCTTACCTTTTTGATTCACTCCTAGCCTCTATTAATTTCTCTAGCATTCAAAATTGGTCCCCTAATGGTAGATCTATCATTTCCCATCATTATTCCAAATTACATATATTCAAATATAGGAATTATATGCAATTCATATGTGATGGTATATTTCCAATAATTTTTTAGGTAATCACTAGTATCCCTATGCCTAGGCTTCATCCTCTAATCAAAAGACAAGTAGAGACCATGGGGAATGTGTGGTTCTATCCATATTGCACTGCAATAAGGATAGAGGGAATCATGGTCAAACCATATAGATTGTCTATATATGTTCCTTGTAAGTTTGAAGACCAATAAACTGATTATCAAATCATCTAGGAAATAGATTGGCACTGTAAGAAGAATAAGAAAGCTCAGGTTCATCCCTTTCCACTCCACATTGGCAGAATTATAATTAAGGATTGGAAACAACTAGAGATTATAGTGGTGCATAGGAACTCTTTTGATTTCCAAATAGATGATCTTAAGATGTGGGACCCAATGATAGAGTGGCTAACCATATTTTGAATAAAAAAGTCCCAAAGGTTGGGTAAAAACATCAACCAAGTGTGGGAGATGGTATTTACACAAAGGCAAGTAACTTTGAAGAAGTATTTTCTAGGGTTAAAAATTTTAACATAAATTTAGATCATAGGTTGGTCAAGGATAATAAGCCTTGAGGATAAATATGGTAGTTACATCCTTTATAGTATCACTTATTTTTAGGACCATCTGGGACTACAAATTAACAACCACCTATTGAGGGACAATCTTTTGAGCCTCAATGGAGAGAATTGATAAAATCACCCAAGGTTGGGTAACCTGAGGATGTAAAAGGAAAAGGTAAATATGTGATTCAATATTTTAGCTTAGAGCATAGACTTGGTGAAGGTCCCCAAATTCAGGCATCCTTGTTAAGACCTTCTTCCCCAATAGACGTTATTATCATGATTGCTTTAGAAACTATAGAAATAGTAAAAAGTTCCCTTATTAATATCACAACTTCTTATGGTTTGGATAAGGAAGAAGACCCATCTGAGGAAGAAGGTAACGAATTGTTTCCATTGGGCAGAGGAAAGAGATAGGCATAATTAACCTTAGTTCCTTTGGCTCCAAGAAGGAGGCCTAGGTTAACTTTCACTCACCCTAATAGTGAAATAAACCTCTTCAATGATGAGAATCCTATTTATGGACCAACCATTATTGATTGTTTTTTATAGGATGTTGTATAAAATGTCATTTCTTTCTCTTTCACTACCATTGACTCAAGTGGACATAGGTTTTTAGGATAATGTCAAGCCTTGGATTTAGGATTTGTTGAACAAACAAGCAAAGAGAAGCATTAAAATTATTCATAACAAGGAAAGCCAATGGGTTGGTATCCCAAGAGCCTCTGGGAGTTCAAATGTAGAGATTCCTGAACATCCATAAGTGAAAAATTTTGACCCTTAGGTCTAAATTAATCTAGATACATCAACTCTTAGGAGAGTAGAGATCAATAAAATTACTATTGGTACTAAGGAGTTAGCCTTTCAGAAGGTGGAACCATTTTCAAGCTTAATTCCTATTCCAGGGTCGGCAACAGGCGAGCATCTTATATTTCAATAAGATGTAGCTAGTATGTTAATAACCTAGTCAATAATGACCTTGGCTAGAGTTCAAGGAATGAAGTAGAATATTCTCAATTTGGGGAAAGAAAAACAAGATTTAGAAGCTCATGTCCTTTCAATTCTCGATGGCATATTGAAAGTGTTGAATATATCCTTGATGGAGGTATTTGATAATTTGAAAATCATCTCATCTAGATTAAGTACTCTAGACCATCAAGCTGAGATGACACAAGCCTTAATCACCCAGTGGTAGGATTCTCAAGATTAAATGGAGGAGCTCATCAAGGTGCATAGGACAAAGTAGGTATTGGACTTCAAGATTATCAAACTTAAACATGTATACATCTTCATGGTAGTTTTGATAGATAAACAAGAGGATTTAATCACCTAGAGAAATGATGGTAAGGACTTCATCAAGAGAGACACAGACTTGGTAAACTAGATTGAGAAACTTTTAGGGCATCTATTAGATAACCCTTCTCAAAACACTAATATAGTCCTGATTGATGATGAAGAATTCAAGCAGAGGGTTGGTACTCACATCCAAAGCATCAAAGATAGAAAAATTCACTCAGCTAAGGACAACCAGAAGACCCTTGATACCATTATTTTTGTAGGGAATTAAATTACAGAATCACAATGTATCAAATAACTTATATCTTGGGTAGATAGTGAATTTGACAAGTTAGTAGATAAATAAGAGGTTTGTCTAATAAATCCTATAGTGGATTTTGAGCTGATCAAAGAATAATACACCAAGGTAAAACACTTCCTCAGACAAAAATAATTGAAAGGCCCATTAATAAAATTATTAAGAGAATTTTATTTTTGTAAAGTATATGCTAGTCTGTTAGCATATACTCTTTCTTGTCACATTGACATGTGACCTTCCACATTGTATCTTTATATTAAGGATAATTATCCTTATTTTCATGTTGATATTTTTAAATTTAATTGGTTAACTACCTATGTTTCTTGTAAATAGGAAAATGGTTACCATTTATAAATGAGAGTTTTTTATCAATTGATACAAGGAGCATTTAATAAAACTAAGAAATTTTGAAAAGATTGTCTGGATAGTTTTGTTAAATGTCTATGATATCTATCAATTGTGGAAATTTATGTTGAATTAGAATGATTATTCTTGTTTTTATTCACATTATTTGTCATATGGTAGTTAATTTGTGTTTAATTTTATATTAACTATCAATATTTGAATTATACTTCATTTTATTTGATCTGCATTTGGATGTACTTATGTTATTTAGATCATAATAGCAAACTTTTAAAGTAAACTTGTTTCTTAATTATGATTTATACTTTTCCTCTGAATCTTGCCTAATTTGTGATTTAATTTGAGATTATGTTGTTTTATATCATAAATTGGTTTAATGTGTACTCAACATAATCTGAATTTAATCATAATATTTGATATGAAAACTTGCAATCATTGCTCTTCCTTACCCCTTTGTTTTTTATTTTTTATCTAGATTCACTCTAGCTTAAAGATCATTGTAATAATCATTTATCTTAACTTCTACGTCATTGAAATTACTAAGTATTCAAATTGTATAGACCCTGGTGGCTCCCAACCACTAATTCAAATAAATATTATGGATAATTTTCATACTTTACTTCTATTTCATCACAGACAATCACATAGTAGTCACAAAATACAACTCATGCCATGTATTCTTAGAATCCTAAAATGGGAAGTGTTCTTCAACACTAGGAGCACATGTGTTATAGTT
>JARHVA010002310.1:2037500-2087500 GCA_037957365.1 Torreya grandis | reverse complement strand
TCTTGTATTATATAAATTAGCACATGTATATTGTTCAGTTTCCTTGAGGGTCTTTATAATATCTCATTGTTAATTTTCTCTTTTGTAAAAAAATAGTTACAATAGTAGGTGTGGTGGTTGCCTAAATTATTTCATTTGGAATAAGTCCATCTAATTACCTTGATTATGTTGAACTTGACTTATTAAAATAGGATTTAAATTTAATAATGTTTCCTTGGGAGGAAAAATCATATTGCTAGTTGTTAGCTGATCCATAATTTTCACTCACTTTCAGTGTAGGAGTTTCATCCAGTTAACTCTTCCCTTGTTTGTTTTGTCTCCTATTTAACTAGTTACTTATTGAAGGTTGTGTATATCATGGTTATTCCATGGAGGGTGCGTGGGTGATAAAGTGGTTGGATGATTTTATTTTAATGTTAAATTATTATAGTTTTCACATGTTTCAAGAATTCCTAATTCAAATATTTGTACTCATGGGATAGCTCAATGGTTTCCTTATCCTTATACCTTCGGGATTGTAATTATATTCATATGTTAAATTTATCATCCTTTGTATTCTTTATTATTATGTTTTTACTATGAATAACATCCTTATTTAAGGATTGATTATTTATATTGTAGCTTTATATTTGAGTAATTCAACCATAAACATGACTAAATGTAAGCTATTAGATTACCCTAGTGTTGAGAAGACTTACATAGGTGGTTTGGCAATGAAATGCTATGATAACCATGGATGGAATATTTATGAAAATGAATTAATATTATTTAACTTGACTTAAGCTATTAAATTATGATATGTGATGTGACTATGTTATTCACTTTCCTATATGTTAATTGATGGGTGTTTAAAGCATTCTGATTAAATATATAATAACATTCTAAATATTTGGGACATTTATTACTTAAGAAATTAAGTGTATACATTCTTTCATATATGTATTCATTCACATTGATAATAATACTACATCATGTTTAAAGTTCTAGAATTTATATTTTAAACACACTATGGTATGGCCTTGTGGAAACTAGTTTTATGATGTAATTTTAGTGGTTCTATTTCCACATTAACTTCTAAATCCAACTTAATGGATGTCTTTGTCTCATGTTACTACCTAGGTGATATTGAATAATAATTCAAACATATTCTTTTATGGTAGTATGAGCACAAAGCCACAGTCAACTAGAAATTTATTAAATGGATTATTCTTATCTTGGAATTAAATGAAATTAACCATAATAAATGACTGTTAACTAGAGTTGTGTGTTGATTCTCGTTTACTCAACATGTTTCTAATTGGGTACATGCTCTTGGTATGTTTAGTTAGCCATATGCAACCAATGATTTTATGACAACCAAATATTATTTAGCATAGCCATAACTAGTTTAAATTTACAACATGGTAATTAGCCTAATGATTAAATTTTTATACAAACAAATAATTTTTATTTTGGCTAAACCTTTGTTTTTTCTAAAATTTATGGAGTTGAAGAGCTAGTAATGTGAGGATCTTATGGTTGAAAATCCATTAATATAATTCCAACTAGATAAAACACCTAATGTGGGTGAATTTCAAAAATGGTTATTATCTCATACTATGATAAAAATTCATCTAGATGAGTCTTTGGTTGTATAACAAGATGATTAAGGATGTTGTGTTCTCTTCAGCATGTGCACTTTGCTTGGCGATCGATAAACATTCATGATGGTTCAATGTATGTGGTTACCTAATTCCATGGAAATATTTTAAGCTTAGCCTCATGATATAATGGGGTAAAAATTAATATGGTCCTTGCATATGCAATATTAAGGTTCTATATTAGTAACCTTATGATGGGTCACCTTGGTAGGAAATTGATGTTATCTACCGATCGATCATAATATGTTGAAAGGTTGTCATAAACCAAGACTTGGCTCATTGGTACCTTGGTCTTCCATTTAGGACCTATTTTATGTGGTATATTAATATCCTTTATTAAGATGATATAATTAGTAATAGACAATAAGATGACTAGATGTTATGTTGAATCTTACCCTGGGTATGTAACTAGAAGATGGATATCCAATGTTTTGAGTGAACCTTCTTACCTCATGAGTTGCCAAGTCATAACCATATAGGGTTATCAAGTCATTGTACACGGTTGAATATCATTAGGTGGTTCAATGGTGAAATTGAGTGAATTCTAGGTTTAAAGGTAATTATCATGGGTCAGACATTAATACCCCTAAAATGGTGTTTCACACTTTACGTAACCCTTTTCTCAATGGAATCCTCTAGTGATGGTCATCTTGGTATATGTATCTCATTGAATCAATATATTGATGGGTTGTATACTCATCTTGTGTGGGGCCATGTTGATGTGTCATGCATGGTGAGATGATGTAGTGAAATTTTCATGTAGTTTTGTTATGTACTCTATCAACAATTCCCCAAAAAAAATTAGGATTGTTATAGTAGATTTATGGGTCAATAGTTAAACATAGCATTATAGTTATATTATGATCCTTAAAATGCTATATAGAATATAATGTCATTAATATAAATTTGATGAATGATAAAAATGTAAATCAAAGAATATACTATACAATGTATTAACATATTAAATACATAGAAATATGTACTAGATCATATGGTTCTTTTAAAGATCATGATAACTAAATATTAAATGGATCATTTAAACTTAGGCATTATGTTTATTATCTAGAATGATAAATCATAATATATTTAATAGATCACTAACTTTTTATAAAAATTTAGGATGTTGCTTAATCACTAGTTGCACCATTCATTGATATAATTCCCTATATTTAAGAAGTCATAATATAAGAATACTACAGAGCACAACTACGTGATAAATCATTATAAATTTGATATTTAATATATATATCATTATACATATTTATAAAAACAAATATAAATTTTTATATCTTAGGACCACCACAAACTCTATTTGTATACTGAGTTGCACTGATTAAGTTTTAGTTATATCATTGCCACAAACATAATCGGCGCATTTTATTAAGTAGAAGTTTGATCCAAATCAAAGAATTGTTGTGTATATTTAGTTTTACCTTTAAAACTATATATATATATATATATATATATATATATATATATATATATATATATATATATATATATATATATATATATATATATATATATATATAAAGTACTTAATTAATATAGTTTCTATACTTACTAGTTAAATATGATATTTTTTGAAGATATGTATATCATGGTGACTAGCGAGATTTTCCTGCAATACTTAACTAGTTATAAATTCATATGTAAATCACCATCTATATATTGTTTATATAATAAATATGAATAAACATATGAGTCTCCATACATATAGTCAAAATCAATTTATATATCACATAGATTCAATAATTGTTCAATTCACTGTTCAAATTACAAGTGTTGTACAAAGTTTGTGTATTTCTTAAAATTTAGTTCAAATTCTATATGTGAGTTTCCATATATATTTATTTGGTTTCATGTGTGTGTGTATTAATACAGCTCATAAATAAACACACGCACACACACAAAGATATATATATATATATATATATATATATATATATATATATATATATTCAAATAGGTATTTATGTGTTTTTTATACAATTCATATAAATATACAAAATTTAAATATATTGCATCCCTGATAAGATGCTCTATGTTCCTTATTCTTGCTTGCTTGTCTTTTCTCTTTCTCTTCCAATATCCCTTACACACCCTACTACACCTGACTTCTCTTTGCCTCTATATATTCTTTCTATTATTATTTTTATATTATCTCCTTTCTTTGAGATTTGAATTTTTTTGTTTTTTTCCCTCCCATTTGATACTTGCACTTTCTTTTAAATCTTGAGCGTCCTTTTTTAAATTTTAAGATCTCTTTCTCTCTTTTTTTATTCTATTATTATTATTTTTTTGTTTCCTACTTTTATTTATTTATTTTTATAATTAGAACAAATTACCATTTCTTTATTTATTGATACCTTAGATAAGCTAGCATTATCATGATTATATTAGTATCTAGGCTAATACATATAGAACCTATTATTTTAATCAATAATGGTAAATCATATGTTAATTAAACTGTTCACCAACATAATCAAATTATAACATTATGTTATTAACACTATGCATAATATAGACATCATAATCACACATGATGTATTCCATATACTATTATTAATTTGAACTAACTCACAAATTAACCGTGCATAAACACTATTTAAATTCAAACATCATCAAAACACACTATGCTAGTCATTCTATTATGTAAATAATTATGTAATTACTAATGTGGTATGTGTAGGGTTCTATCTGATTTCTATGCCATCCCCCAATATCTCCATCCATATCACCCTCTCTGATGATGATCTGTCTCTATCAATCTCTAAAAAATAAGTTTTTCTTGCATAAAACTCATAACAAGTAGGTAGTTAGACCATAACATCATGACATATGCATCCTAAGATATTGCTAAAACAATAAATCAACATGATCATATTGTAATAATATACACTATAGCTAACTCATAGTAATGTAATCATGTAGTATAAGTAACATTCAATTGTTCCATAACAACATCTAACTCGTAGCTTAGGAAAATAATAAACCAATCAAATATTCAAATGTAAATATCCATGAATAATCAAATATGTTTGTCTAGTGAGGAACTAGGATGTAACATGCTTTCCCCCTAAAGCTAGTTATCATCTTGGATGACTCTTATTCAAACATAGGTTTTGAATTAAAAACATTATTTCATAGAAATAAACTAAATATAAAGTATCAAATCAAGAAAATAAATGTGTAAATCTCTTGTGTAATTCCTCACAATCCTTCCAAGTAGCACTATCCTCAGAGTATTGGCTTCACAAGATCTTGCACTATGAAATCTCTTTATTACATAAATGAAGTTTGTGAGTGTTAATTACTTTGAATTGTTCTACCATGACTGCCCTATGATCTAGAACTTGAAAATAATTCCAATCCAACACATGTGTAGGATCAACTATATACCTTTAAAGATAAGAAACATGAAAGACATTGTGTAATAGATTTAGGTTAGGTGGAAATGCAAGCCTATACAGTATATAATTGATCACTTCAATAACCTTAAAGGTTCCCACATATCTTAGTGATATTTTTTCTAACTTTTTAAATTTAATCGAGTTCTTCTTTGGCTTAACCCACAAGAGTTATTTATCACGTAATAAAAATTGCCTATTTATCCTCTTTAGATTAGCATAAGTATTTTACCTAGCATTGGCCTTAGCCAACCTCTGTTTGATTAATCTAACTTTTTTTCCATTTCTAAAAGCATATTAAGTCAAAATACTACCCTATCCTCTAACCTATCCCTATTGATTGGTGTCATGCACCTCCTTCCATACAATACCTTAAACAATGCCATCTTCAAAGCTTATTGGTATGAGTTGTAATCAAACTCAACCAATAGAATATAATATTTCCACTTGTATTGTGGATCCATAAATCTAAAAAATTAAGATCCTCTAACACTTGATTAACTTTCTTAGTTTGGCCATTAGTCTCTGGGTTATATGTAATGCTAAAATTTAGTTGTGTACCCAAAGCTAAATTCAAAGTTACCCAAAATATAGAAGTCATTTTTGGATCATGATTCAAGATGATATTATTTATAAATATATGGAACCTATACACTTCCTTTATAAATATCTTTGCAAGAGAAGGTGCATCATCTATCAAATTTCCTGGTATAAAATGAACCACCTTGGTTACTTTGTCAACTACTACCAAGATCATATCATGCCTATTTTTTGACATCGGTAAACCTTGGACAAAGTCGATGTTGATCACCTGTCAATTCTATTTTGTTATTTCATACAGATATAACAACCAATCCAAATGCACATAATCATCTTTCACTCGCTGACATTCTAGACAATTTGACACATAGTCTACTATAGCTTTCTTGATTCCCATTCATAAATATAGTTGTCTAAGCTCTACCATGAGCTTGATTAGTCTTGGATGTCCTAAATATGAGGAATTATGTAGTCATTTAAGAACTACGCTCCTTAGATTGTCTTGATAAAACACATACATCCTTCCATTATAATGTAAAATAGCATCACTCTTTGATTTGAATGCTTTATACCTAGGACTCTAAGCATTCTCAAACAATGCTTTTTATGACCTAGTCATAAAATTTATCTCCTGGTAATATTTTAATGACTTGATCCCTGAAGTACTCTTGATGGTTTCCATGGTTGGTATGCATATTCTATGACTTAGGACATCAACTACTCCATTTTGTTTGGTTTTGATATAGTTGATGTCAAAATCATAATCAGGTAAGAAATCTAGCTAGCATCTTTGATGGGCATACAAATTTGGTTGGGTGAAGATGTACTTGAGTCCCAAGTTATCCATTTTGAGATTTAATATTTTTTCCAATAAATAATGCCACCAAACTTTCAAAACATGCACAATTGTTACAAGTTCCAAGTCATCAGGGACATAATTCACATCATAAGGCTTTAGCTTCCTAGATTCAGAAGTTACAATTACACCATCCTACATAAGGAATCTTAGAATTCCATCCCCTAACTCATATATCATCATTGAAGTCTATTGGGGTTAGGAAATCTTAACACTGGTGCTAAAGTAAGTCTTATATTCAATTCTTGAAAAGTTACTTCAAACATTTTTTACCAGATAAAACATTGGTTCTTACATTACAAAGATGTACTCAAATTAACTATATTGGAAAAAATTTGGAATGAATTCCCTATAATAAATTAATAATCCCATGAAACCTCTTACCTTCTTTACATTATTTGGCACCAACCATTCCGTAATGGCACTTATCTTTTCTAGATATAAAAAAAAATCTAGAAAATTAATATGTCCTAGATATTCCACTCTCTCCTAGAAAAATGTGCACTTAGAAAACTTATCATACAACTTGTGTTTTCACAACCATTACAAAACTAGTTAAAGATGTTGGAGGTGCTCCTCTTCATACTTAGAGTATATAATAATGTCAACAAGAAAACTAAAATAAAGTAAACTAGATAATCCATAAACATATTGTTAATGAGATTCATGAATGTTTTCAATGCATTTCCCACTGCATGCTAAAAGTGCTCCTCTTCATACTTAGAGTATATAAGAATGTCATCAAGAAAATGAAAACAAAGTACCCAAAACGAGTTATGAATGTTGTTTTTGGAATATCCTCATCCCTAATCCTTAGTTGATAATATCATACTCTAAGATAAATTTTAGAAAATACCATTTCTCCTCAAATTTGATCTAAAATATCATATGTATGAGGTAGCGGATACATATTTTCAATAATTTACTTATTCAACATTCTATAGACAATACATACTCAATGAGTACCATCCTCTTCTTAAAAAAGACAACTAGTGCACCCCATGCTAACACACTTGGCCTAATAAACTTCTTCGACAATAATTCTTATAGTTGAGCTTTCAATTCAACCAATTCAGTGGTTTTCATCATATAAGATGCCTTAGATTGTGGTTATAATTTATATATGATATCAATAGAGAAATCAAACTCAAGTCTAGGAGGCAATCTTGGAAATTCTTCTAGAAACACATGGTGAAAATTCCTATGGAAAGGGTAATATTCGAGAGATGGTTCTTTAGGCTCCTCTATTTCATTTATATTGATGATAAATGCTTGACACCCTCTTTGGGTTGTATTTAATTTCATTGTATAAATATTCCTAAGCCTCGAATCTCTTTTCTCACCCTGAATTTGTGTCTGATTTCAAAAATCATCCAAAAACTCAACCTTATTCAAGTATCAATCAACCTTGGCCTTATGTTTTTCAAGCTATTTGACTCCTAATTTCACATCATATAACCCTATTATTACTACATATAGATCCACTACTATTGTAAATTCAAGAAACCTAATCTCTATTTCGACTAAACACTTGTCAACCATGACTTTTGAATCATTCCCATAATGTACTAAACATGCATTTCTAATTACTCTAGTTCTTCTAGATAAATTAATAATAATTTTAGGAGATATAAAATGTTATTTATCTGATGTATCTATTAAAATGGAAAGTGGATGTTCAAAAAAAAAATACTTGATATGTCTATGGGTGAAGATTAGAATTTGGTTTGTTCAATATTAACTACCTCATGAATATGATGCTAAAAAGATTCCATCTGAAGAGTAGAACCTTTATTATTTTAATTATATTGAGTGTATTCATGAGAATAATGATCTTATCCATAAATGAAAAAACCTCTCGATGGCCCTTTCCTATCAGACTATTGGTTTCATTTGAAATTACCTTTGAAACTATTGCCCAATTTCTTGTTGCTTCAACCATTATTAAATTTTGCATTATGGCTTTTAAAATTCTTCCTGGAGTATCCATTAATCTATTTCCAATTAATATTTTTTAATGTTGACTTATAATTTCCAAAAATTTCTTAAACTTGTCCCTGGCATGTGCAAGAGACTTCAACTTGTGTTCCTATTTGACTACCTTTTCGAAGACCTAATCCATGGTAGAAGGTCCATGGATGTGCACCTCTCAAATGATATAGGGTTTCAATCCCATGATAAAATTATTGATCCTAAACCTCTCATATATATGGTATTGAATTACATAATTCATAAGTTTGGTGAACTACTCCCAAGACTCATTCACTAATCAGTCTCAATGCTTCAGATTATGGAAATCTATGAGCTTATAATCAAAAGATAATTGTGGAAGCCACTGTGATCTTAAAAAAGTCACAAAATTCTCCCAAGTAGTGGTGGTCAATTGAAGATTCATTTTCAACCTCTTTTTAGCCCACCATGTATCTCCTTCACTAGCTAACTAGTATCCTCCCTGTATTACGCTAGTGATCTCAGAGTAGTTTTGAATCTCAAAATACTTCTCCATCTCAGACAGTCATGTTTTAGCCTCCATCACCTAGAATAATTCCATTGAAATTAGGTGGCTTCACATTTCTCATATCTCTATCTAATATTACAACTACCTAATCTCTTTCATCCTGAGGGTTTTGTTGAACAATGGGATGTTCTTTACGTTCATCTTGATGTTCTTCCTATTCACGGCCATGAACTACCTGTTAAACAAATTTAAATTTTAGTCAAATTGGCTCAACACATACATTTCTAAATATTTTAATAAGGTTCCTATATGTTTTATAAATGTATCATGTTGGTCTAAACATCTCACACATCCCTAGTCTAGCTTTGGCGTAAGCCTAACTTCATTATACTAGTCTAGTCAACCAAATTCAACCAAAGTCAACCTTTGTCAAACATGGTAAAAATATTAAATTATTTTTATACGTCTTGATGTTTTCATTTAGGTGTTAATATATTTTTCCTAAGTCTTAAAATTGATCCTTTACCATGTCTCATATGCAAAAATGACTTTTCGGTCTTTTTTTGGCTTATTTAATCACTTGTACAGACTTTAAAAGGAATAATATTTATTAAAAAGGTGAATTTAAAAATTAAAGAGGTAAATATATATTATAAAGTGGTCAGAGTCAATTAAATAATTAGTTTCATGTAGAAAGAGGTAATTTTCCCTTTAAAATAGGCCCTTAATGGCACTTGTACAAACTTGGGAAGTCCACATTCAATAAAAAAAATGTGGGAGAATGTATCTTAAACTCCCTAAAGTAATATAAATGCTTGGTTTGCTTATGAAAGGTTAAATTTTTTATTTTTTTCTTCTTTTCTATCTTTCTTACCTTCACAAGCCAAGAAGGGTCAATTTTGCATACTTGGTGTGAGCTGTTCAGGTGGATTTTGTAGGAATTATCTTAGGGGTTGAAATTAATCTAAGTCAAATTCATTTTCATGGATTTTTTTTTCAATTTCTTGTCCCCATATTTATGAACCATCACTAAAATCTCACGTAACTTTTTATGCTTCTTCAATGAAGAGGGGTCACTGTTTGATTTTATTTCAAGAAATTTGGAGTTGGTTTGATGGTTTTTAATGTTTAATATGTTTCGTGGGGCATATAAAAATGTTTAAAATTATTCTCTTGGTTTTTTATGATCTCAATAAGTCACAGAGTCTCTAGTAGACTTGCTTAATTTAGGCACCCATGAGAGTGCATTACAAGTATCAGTACAAGATATTTTCACGTTCAGAGAAGAATTTAAGAAAGTGTTTTAAAGATTTACTTGATGGAAATCATCCCTTGAAGTACTGATAAAAGAGATAGGTCTGCCTATGAGGTCTAATTTTACACATTAACCATATTTTAATTCTCTATTTGGTCTTTTCACTTACAAGTGGGTGATTTCCATGTGGGGTAATATGTTTGAAGTTGATTTCAAAGTAATATTGGTTTGGTTCATCCATTAGAGGATTGAAAACTCCATCTAGGTTATTATGAGGATTTTAACAAACTTTTCTTGCTCAATTCCATCCTCACTATCTACACATAGTCAGATGCATAGCTTCAGGTGGCCTGAGTAGAGGATGTAGAGGTAACATGGAGAATTTGGGACTCTTTAAGATAATCCTCTTATTTTGACATTATGGAATAACATGACAAACTTGTATGAGGTAATATATTGACAAGACAAGAACTAAAAACATGTTTAAAGGAAAATTTTTGAGTTTTGGTCCCTTGTCTCTGAAAACCCAAAATAAATGCCCAAGAGTTTTTTCAACATGACATATAACATGTTAGGAAAAAGTCCCAAGAAATATAGGTGAGTGTTTTTGTATCCTATAACATGGATAATACCTATAATAAGTTTGGGGTCAAAATGGCAAGTGGAAGGCAGTCATCTAACGTCCCAAAAGTGCCTCTAAACACACTAAAAGGTTTTAGTACTATCTAAAGGCCTGAGGAGAAAAATGAAATTTTGACATTAGAAAGAAATGAAAAGTCCCATGACTAGGATGGTTCACAAGATGAAATGACATCCATGATCAAAAGGATCACTATGGAGAAGATATTACTTTATGTTTTGAAATCCTTTTCAAACCTTCAGCCCATCCTTGAGCTAAAAAGATATGCACCTATAGCAGGGGTACCAGATAGTAGGCATACATGAGATTTTAAGGTATTTTCATGCATAAAGATGAGTCAATGAAACTATAAAAAACCTAAAATTACAATAAATAATAATTATAAATATCTAGTGAAAATGTGGCATTCGTTTGATGCTAGAAAAGACCTATAGGTAAGAGAAAAGATCATTGTCTCATATGCAGGCAATGGAGAGCTTAAGAGTAATCGAAGTAATTAAGAAGGGATAAATAGGTTATATAGGATAAATGAGTGCCTTATGAAAATAATTAACTCAATAGGAGTTCATAAAATTCCTTAACATAACTAAAACATAGCCTAATGCAACCTACAAGTAGGCCTAAAATAGGTGTCTCAGTTAGTCAAATAGAGCCTTAGTTTTGGGAATGAGAAGTACCTTATTACAGTGAATGAAGATCAATATTGGTAAGATAAATGAATAAATACCTCAATTATCATGTTTATGATACAACATAGCCTTTCCAAAGGAAGAACTAGTCTAGTACATGAAATCCAAACCCCTATCTCAATCATAGTTAGGGTTAAGACATGTTTAGTCTTGAATAGGCTAATGAATTAAGGGAGGCATGAAGTTTAGGATGGAAAAAAAGTAAAAAAAAAAATTGAAAAATTTATGATATCATTTTTACACTAACATATAATTATAAACATGAATAGATGATGTCTTAAAATGCAAAACACAGTCAATGTTTCAAGACCCTGTAGACAGTGTGTTTAGGCAAGGTTGGTTGAGAGTTGATCTTGAAAATGAGGAAAGTTAAAGGGTAAAATAACCTCAATATAGGTTTTAATTTGGTACAATTAATCATTATTATTTTTATAATCCACTCCTATATTTGAATTTTCAGAGTAAATAAGGTAATCCCCCTCTATTTTGTCTCAGAGGTAGGTACTTTTCTTCATGAAAACCCTGAAGGTTTTCAAAGAGATGGGTAAGAAGCATGGATATAAGAATTGGATACGCATAAATATGATTGAAAAATATGAATAATTCCTATTAAAATATGTATAATAATCCTATAATACTATATAGCAAATAGGGTAGTCTATGCTACAAGGTTTGCAGTCATCATATTAAGGAAAGGTAAGGCATATAGCTAGGTAACGAGGTCATATCCACTTTTAACATTGGATAATCCTAAAAAATGATTGAATAATGTTTAAATTACTATTTAATATATGTTAAAACTCTTGGGATGCAATAAAAACCATTGAACCTCATTCTAAACTAAGATTTGTAGGCATGCCTTTTGAACAAGGTCTATGCCTAGTATCTAAAGGGTGGTCATTCTCATTTATATCTCTTGATGAGATATTAAAATAATTAAAAAAATTAAATTTGGGTAAAAATTATATATTATAACTTTTGTTATGTAGTAGAGCTCATTAAGAATCCATTTTTGGGCTTGAAGGCACAAGAACCTTACAGAATGCATGGAAATGACTTGAATTGCTAAGTTGAAAAGGATAGAAATTATATAAGACTATGCATGGTAACCTAAGGTATTTATTGATGTTATATAGGGTCCTAAATAATCATTAAATTTAAATTTTATATAGTTTCAATGTGCCAAAATCTATGAACCAAGCCTAAGATTCCAAACTACTAAAAAACCCTCTAACACCCTCTTTAAGGACCCGATTGGGGAAAGAAGGGAATTGAAGCATCAAAATTTATTTGAAAATATATGAAACCAATTTTATGATGTATATTACTCTCCAAATACCTTAAAAATGCAACTTAGGTGTACCCTACCTATATGGAGGGAGTCTAACAGAGCTTGTTTTGACAATTTTCTATGTTTTTTAGGTATGGATAAGTTTCAAAGGATGAAATAACTTTTAGGATAGATATTGAGACTTTTTATAGGTCATAATTTCCATATATTAACCAATACAATCTCCTAATTATGTTTTATAACTCTTTCATCTCAGCTAGTCTAGTAGGCAAATAGTGAACACTTAGTGAAAATGGTGAAACTCCAATTGGGAAGCCTTTTAAGGATTGATTGATGAAAATTATGAATTTCAAACTATTTAAAGTTTTCATAACAATTTTTTCATGAATAATATTTCATAATTTTAAAGGTTTTGGGTGTTTCTATATGATATTCGCTTTCTACATTCAAAGAGAGAAATAATAAACTAAGAAGAATGGTCTAAGGCTTGTCTATACCTAGATGTAGTCGTGCGGACCATTATCCAGACGTCGTGAGAAATCCTCTTTGGTTGTGGAGGAATGACACCTGCAAAAGAAAGATACTAAGACAAATAAGGCGTTAGATGAGGAGATGGTGGGTTGCCAAGCAAAAGCTTGATCCTAGAAGCAAAAGCTTGAGGGATGTCAACCAACTGATTGATAAAAGTAATGTCTGATAAAAGGCAGAATGATAAAATACCAAAATGATTGAAGACTGAAAAGGAAATGGAACCAAATGTTTACCTGAATGTTGTTGTCAGCCTGGTCATAGTCACCGGTGTCGGTGGTCCTACCGGCGTCCATCGTCAAGGTCTGTTGACGTCGGTTAGTCTGCCGACGTCAGTGGGGGTAGTGGTCTCTGTGACCGACATCAGTCAGGTCTGTGGTCTGTGGACGGGTCTGTGGTCTGTAGACAGGTCTGAAAAGGGGTCTGGATGGGTTTTTGAGCTATTTGGATGGTCTGAGAGAGTCTGGTTTTGGTTAATGGTCTGTGCAGAGGTTTTGGGTAGAGTTGTAGGGACAATGGATAGAGTGTATGGTCAGACAGAAGATAGAGGCAATAGGGAGATAGAGAAATAAGGATTCAGGTCTGGGCTAACAGAGGTTGCAAATGGGCAGAAGGCTGAATGACAGATGAATTAAAAGAAATACTGAAATGAAAATAGTAGCAAATACTTACCTCATATCTACTGGAGAAGGAATGTTGTAGACTGCTTGTGCCTGTTGTTGGTGCTATCGGTGTGAAGGCCCTATTGCTGGTGGAGTGTCTAAGGCAGAGTCCCTGTTGTGCTTGCTGGTATAGAAGCCTGCTATGTGTACCTAAAGGAGAGAGTGAGAGGTCTGGCAGAAAGATTGGCCGATTGATTGATAGATTGTAAGATTCAAGAGTCACATGAAGAGCAGGGGCCCAAGGAGGATAACAGATGCAAAAAACCATTATGAATGCAACTGATGCTGGTAATATCGCCAATGTCGGTCAACAGTTGACCGACGTCGACGGCTGGAAGGCAGGAAAAAGGCTAAAAATAGCCTTTCGTCTGTTTTCCCAACTGCCGGGTCAGCGAGTCCGAGGAAGAAATAATCGAAGGTGGCTAAATGGATGTGAGAGGATGAAATGGGGGTCTAGGCATTAATATTGGCCATGTGGGGAATTAAGGGAATCCAAAGAAGGGCATCCTAGGGTGGTGAGGTGGTAAGGGAGAGAGAATTATTAACTTAAAATAAGATAATTATTTCAAATTAACAAGACATGGGTTAGGAGTGGTTAAGTGGAAGAAAGGGGACCAAGGGGGGAGAGGACAAGGAGGATGACCAAGGGAGTAGACACGATTTCGGTGTCTACATTGGGTGCCAATTCGGAGAGGTGCATGAGAAGGAGTCATTTTGGGACTATTATGAATGATTACTCATGGTCAAAGGAATATGAATTATTGATGACCATAAAATGCATGTTAGGGATTGTTATTAACCCATACAATTTATAAAAATCATTAAAATTAATCCTATTTTACATTGAGGTAGTTTTGTGAATTCAAATAATAAGGGCAGTTTGTTATGCAAGCACAACAAAATCTACACCACATATGGAGGATTTAAAAAAGTTTGAGGGACATTTGACCTTGATTTCTTTCAAGACCAGTCTCATTCCATATTTATTTCTAATTTAAATCATTCTCATTTCTTTACAAGTGTCTTAGTGACTCTTGAGCTTCCCTTTCTCTCTCTCATCTCATAATTGCTGTAAATTCTAGCCTTTTTGGTTGTTATATCCATCTTTCCACCTAGGTATGGTGAATCCCTATCAAAAATTTTCATTGAATTAATTAATAATTTTTTTTATCTTATTAAATATTTCAATAATTTCATTTTATGGTTTTTGGTCTTGCGCAAGTCTATTTTTCTTACCTTCACATGTTAGTCTTCCTAGTGCCTTGTGTGATTTAAGAGTTCTATTTTGTAGGTCAAAAAAAAGTGTCTAATGTGGATTTTATGTCTAGTGAGTATCTTATTCATTAGTGTTTCTATAAGTCCTATTGTATAATTCTTCTTGTCTTAGACTCTCTCTAAGACCCCCTGCTTGAAACATTAATGTAGAAGAGGAATGTTCCATTGGTTGAAGTGTATGTGTAGGCTTATATTTGGTTCCATGTTAATTTTAAGTGGTGTGAGTAGAGAAAATATTTTTTGTATCACCTCCCCTATATTATATTTATTTTCATTTATCCTTCTCCCTTTTCACCCTGCAAAGTTAGCAATAGGTTTTAACTATAGTGATACATCAAGGAAATTAGCCCAAATCTAGAGATCCACTTCAAATTTAGGTCACCCACAACCCTGAGTTGGTTCCATTATGCCACTTGAACAAGGAGATACTTGTGATATCTTCAAAGGGTACATGTTCAAGTGAGACCACTACCTACTCCATGGCTATAATCTGGTCCCTAGTCTCATTGATGCCTATGAGAATCTGATCCAACTTTCTTTCTTGCATAGTGGCAAATCGATTAAGATCAAATGGAGGGATACTATCATTGACATTAAATGGACCCTCTCTAGATAATCTAGCTTTAAATATCCCCCTTTAGATCAAAAAAATGATATGAAAACATTAGTGGACTCATTAGGTCCTAGAGTTTGGGTTTTAACTTTGATACCATGTTTAACGTCTCCACTGGGATCTACCTAAAAATATGTGAAATTTTTATTTTTAAATTTAAAAAACATGTCATTTCATTAGATTTCACCATGAGAACCTAATTATTGATCCAAATAATATACTCTAAGTATGATAATTATAAAATAAGCACCTGACATTATTCATCATAAGAAACACATCATAGCCAAATATAAGAAGTAATTATAGATATCCAACCACAACTGGTAAAAACATACAACTATTGATAACAATGTCCAATAGATAATTAATTATATCTCATCATGATAATTTTTTATTATTAAAATAAATACAATGTACATATATAAGATACATGGCTTCATGGATCATGAGTTCCCTGGACTCTAGTATCTATGGCAATATCAAGTGTCATCTCCAAATAAGTACTATTTTGGGGAGAGACAACATCATTTAAGTGTTTTTCCACACCAACCACAATTGGTTGATCCCTTTCACAATTCTCATTTGGGAATTTTCCTCCCTTCATGGATGAGTAGATAGTGATGGTGAGGGAATCCAAAGAGATAAACTAATACACATGTGTAGTATAATTTATAAAACTAAACATGCAATGTATCATAAATAAATCCATTCTAATCAAGATATAACACAAACATGTAAATCATCCACATGAAATGACAAAATCTAAATAACATTACTTTGGCCAAAGTTTTCAATAGTTAATGATCTATAGGATTAGTTAAATTTAAACACACCACTTGATCAAATTACCTTCATCTAGCATTGTGATGCTAGTAAGAAAGTGAAGTCCATCTCACTACTTAATTAATAACAATAATGTGAGATTTGGTTAACATAGTATAACCAATAGTTTCATATAGATTACATCTAATACAAATCGTACAACATGCTAAGCATAGGTATAATCAAAATGCATACATTTTTTCCATCAAATGTATGAATGAATCTCATAATATTATCTCTAAATAATTGGAATAACAACTATAGTTTATACCATCCAATATAGTATACATCTAAACTAAAGTTTTTTAAATACTATAATTAGATTCTAATTATAATTCAACCTATGACATACCATAATATAATAGCCCATTATTATTGAATTCAACTTCCCTATACTAACAAGTTGCAACAAAGAAGATCATAGTTCTCATGAAATACATAATCCTACATTCTAACATTTGTTATACATTTAGGGGGTTTTATGCATGCATAAATAAGGTCCTACTATATATAAATATTTGATATAGTTTTGACATACAATGGAAATGTAATTATAGGTACATGCCCTGATGTATATGTATAAACTATTTAGGCAAAGGTGTACCTATATTCTCATTAAGCATACTATTAATTAATTCATTAATACGTAGCATTTTATAGTAATACATCTCCACTACGTATTTTTTTCACATGATATATATGATAGGTTATCCCATGCATATCATAAATCTTATCATAAGATAATGAAATATTATGTTTGAGCTATATATGGTTCCCATGCTTTATCAAAGGCTATATTATGATATCGATATGTTTATCACTACATATATGCTTTTGTAATGAGTCAAAACTATTTCCATAAATTAATTTATAAGTCATTATGATATGAAAATTTATCTATCCACTATTATTAATCAATGTCACAGGTCATATACCCATATAGAGTGATCCACCAAACTTGACCAAGTATCACTGTCTGATTTGCTTATTAGTGTTAGAGCAAATACCTATGAGACCAAGTTCATTAATTTGGTTAGTTATATAAATTTTAATTTGATGTCATGCCTTGATATTTCTTTCATATATATATATATATATATATATATATATATATATATATATATATATATATATATATATATATATATATATATATATATATATATATATATTTGATTTGAATTGTTTATCATTGATTAGTGACTATTAATACATTTATTAGATATAAATTAAGGATCTTATATTCTATGTATAATTTTAAGGATCATAAGATAATTGTAACTGCAAGTTTAATTATTAACAAGTAAACATGCATAGAATAGGGTTGAACTTAAAGAATGAATAGCATATATATATATATATATATATATATATATATATATATATATATATATGCTATTCATTCTTTAAGTTCAACCCTATTCTATGCATGTTTACTTGTTAATAATTAAACTTGCAGTTACAATTATCTTATGATCCTTAAAATTATACATAGAATATAAGATCCTTAATTTATATCTAATAAATGTAGTAATAGTCACTAATCAATGATAAACAATTCAAATCAAATGATATACTATGCAATGTATTAACAAACTGAATACATAGGAATATGTATCAGATCATACAGTTCTTTTAAAGATTAGGATAACTGAATATTAAATGGATCATTTAAACTTAGGCACTATGTTTTTTATTTGGATTGATAAATTATAAGATATAGTAATAGATTACTATTTTTTCCCCTAAAAACTCAAGCTATTGCTTAAACACCAGTTGTGTCATTTATTGGTACAATTCCCATTATTTAGGAAGCCACAATAAATTAATACTATATAGCACCACTACATGATCACTCAATATAAATTTGATATTAAGTATATATATCATTATATGCATTTATTAAAGATAATATACATCACTATCTCTTATTCCTACCACAAACTATGTGTGTATACTTGGTTATACTTAGTTATGTTTTATTTATATCATAGCCACAAACTTTATTGATGCATTTTATTAAGTATAAGTTCGATCTACATCCACGAATTACCATGTATATTTATTTTTACCTATACAATTAGATCGATATAAAAACCTAATTAATACGTTTTCTATACTTACTAGTTAAATATGATATTTTCTAAAGATATATATAGCATGGTGACCGTTGAGATTTTCCATCAATACTTAACTAGTTATAAATTCATATGTAAATCATCGCACATACATTGTTTATATAATAAATATGAGTAAATATATGATTTTCCATAAATATAGTCAAAATCACTTTATATATCACACAGATTTAGTAACTATTCAGTTTGTTTTTCAAATTATATGTTTTGTACAAAGTCCATGTATTTCCTAAAATTTAGTCTAACTTGTATATGTGAGTCGCCATATATATGTATTTGGTTTCATATACATACATATACATACATACATACATACATACATACATACATATCAGGTATTTCTATATTTATATATTCAAACAAACATATATGTATTCTTTTATATAGTTCATATAAATATACAAAACTTAAACACATTGCCTACCTGATAAGATGATCCATTGTTCCTTTTTCTTGCTCCCTAGTCTTTTTTCTTTATATTCCAATCACCCTTCCATGCCCTGCTATGCCTCACTTCTCTTTTGCTCTATATATTCTTTTTATTTTTGTTTTTATATTATCTCCTTTCTTTGAGCTTTGTGTTTTTTTTTTCCCTCCCATATGAGATTTGTGATTTATTTTAAATCTTTATCCTCTATTTTTTTACTTTAAGATTTCTTTCTCCTTTTGTTTTATTCTATTATTTATTTTTATTTACTATTTTTCTTTATTTTATCTTTTTTTTTTTTTCTAATTATAATAAAATACCATTGCTTTATTTATTAACGCCTTAGCTAAGCTAGCATCATCACGATTATATTAGTACCTTGGCTAATACATATAGAATCTATTATTTTAATCTATAATGGTGAATCATACATTATTAAACCATTTGCAAATATAATCAAATTACAACATTATTTTTTAAACACTGTGCATAGCATCTACTTCACAATCACACATGATGTATTACACATACTAGTATTAAATTAAACTAACTTAGAAATTAACCATGTGTAAACACTATATAAATGTAAGCATAATTAGAATGCACTATGCTAACTATTCCATTATGCATATAATCATGTACTAACTAATGTGATGTGTGCAGTTTTCTATTCAATTTATCTATCATCCCCTAATATCTCCTCTATGTCACCCTCTCTGATGATGCTTTCCCTTCATCAGTATTTGAGGGATAAGTTTGTCTTATATCAAAATCTTAACAATTAGGTAGTTAGACTATAACATCATAACATATATAAATTTAAAATACTATTGAAATAAAATATTGACAAGATCATATTGTAAGAATATAAACTAAAGCTAGGGGTGGTGGCAAAGTTAGCATTGACATTGAAAATACTATTTTAAGATAGGAAACATTGAAGATATTATGTAATAGAGATAGGGATGGTGGAAAATCCTATACATTATAGAATTTACCAATTCTAACACCTTGAATTATCGCACATATCTTGGTGATATTTTTTCTAACTTCACAAATTTAATTGATCTCTTATGTGTCTTAGCTCACAAGAATACTTTATCACCTACCAAAAATTACCTATATGTCCTCTTCAAATCAACATCGCTATTATATGTATCATTACCATTTGCCAATATAGGTTTGATTAATATAACTTATTATTCTATTTATGAAAGTATCTCATGTCCAAAGATTACCCTGTCTTCCAACTTGTCTCAGTTGATTGGGGTCTTTCACCTTCTTCTGTATAGTGCCTGAAATGGTACCATCTTCAAAGCTGATTATTATGAGTTGTTATAAGAAAAATTAACCAATGAAAGATAATATTAACACTTGTATTCCTAATCCATGTAGTACATTTTAATAAGATCCTCTAACACCTGATTAACTCATTTAGTCTGACCATCAATCTCTAGGTGATATGTAGTTCTAAAATTTAGTTGTGTACCTAAAGCTGAATTTAGAGTAACCCAAAATCTAGAGTTCATTTCTGGATCGCGATAAAAAATGATATAATTTATAAATTCTTAAAACTTGTACACTTCATTTATAAACATTTTGGTAAAAGTACGTGTATCATATGTCAAATTACCTAGTATAAAATGAGCCAGCTTGGTTAGTTTGTCAACTAATACCAATATCATATCATGTTTGTTTCATGACATTGATAAACCTTGGACAAATTGTATATTGATTACATTCCACTTCCATTATGTTATATCATGTGGATATAACAAACCAGTCAAATGCACATATTTAGTTTTCACTCACTAGTATTCCAGACAACATGACACATAGTTTGCTACATCTTTCTTGATTCTCTTCTACAAATATAGTGGCTTAATCTCTACCATGAGCTTGATTACTCCTAGATATCCTAAATATGGGGCATTGTGTAGTTATTTTAGCACTGTGCTCCTCAATTTATTTTGATTTGGCACATACATTCTTCTATTGTAACATAAAATACCATCACTCTTTAATTTGAATCCTTTATACCCAGGACTCTGAGCATTCTAAGATAATACTTTTTTGACTAGGTCATAGAATTGATCTTTTAGAAAAAATTCATAAAATTACTCATGACAGTATCCACATCAGATATGTACCTTCTATAATTTAGGGCATTAGCTACTCTATTTTCCTTGCCTTTGATTTAGCTGATACCAAAATCATAATCAGACAAGAACTCTAGCCAGTGCGTCTAATGAGAATTAAAATTGAGTTGGGTGAAGATGTACTTGTGTCCCAAGTTATCTGTCTTGAGATCAAATAATTTTCCTAATAAGTAATGCTACCAAAATTACAAAGCATGCATAATCATTACAAGTTCTAGGTCATGAGGGGAATAGTTCACCTCACAAGGCTTTATCTTCATAGATTTATAAGCTGCTATTGTGACATCATGTATAAGGACTCCTCCTATTCCATCTCGTAACACATATATGATCATTGAAAATTGACCATTGAGATCAAGAACTCTTAACACTAGTTCTGATGTAAATCTTCTTTTCAATTCCTAACAATTGACTTCACACTTATCTAAATAAACAAAACATTGGTTCTTACATTGCAAAGAAGTAATAGTATTAGCTATCTTAGAAAAATACAGAATGAATTTTCTTTGATAACCAGCTAATCCTATGAAACTTCTTACCTTATGCACATTCTTTGGCACTAACCATTCCATAATGGCCTTTATCTTCGATATATATATATATATATATATATATATATATATATATATATATATATATATATATATAATATAAATAATATGTTATAGATATTGTACGCTCTCTTATAAAAATGTACACTTAGACAACCTGGCATACAGCTTATGACTCCAAAACCATTGTAGAACGAGTTCTAGATGATGAAGGTGCTCCTCTTCATTCTTATAGTATATAATAATGTCATCAAGAAAAACAAAAAAAAAAGTGATCTAGATAATCCTTGAACACACTGTTCATGAGATTCGTGAATTTTGATAGTGTATTTGTCAACCCAAATGGTAACTCTATGAACTTATAGTGACCATAACAAGTTATGAATGTTGTTTTCAAAATAACCTCATCCATAATCCTCAGCTGATGGTATCCTTCTCTAAGATCAATTTTATAAAAGATAATTGTTCCTTGTATTTGATCAAATATATCATCTATAAGAGGTAGTGGATACCTATTTTTTATTCTTGCCTTGTTCAACATTCTATAGTCAATGCAAAGTCAAAGAGTACCATCTTTATTCTTGACAAAGACAACTAGTACACCCCATAGTGACACACTTATCCTGATCAAACCGTTTAAAAATAATTCTTGGAGTTGAGACTTAAATTCAACCAACTCAGTGGTTATCATCATGAATAGTGCCTTAGACTATGGTTCCAATCTAGGTATGATATCAATAGAAAAATCAAACTCATGTCTAGGAGGCAATCTTGGCAATTCTTTTGGAAACACATCATGAAATTTCGTAAGGAATGGGTAATCTTTGATAAATAGTTCCTTAGGTTCCTAAAATTCATTTATCTTGATGATAAATTATTGGCAACCTTTTTTTGGGCCCTTTTGTGTTTCATTGCAAAAAAATTCCTAAGCTTCAATTCTCTTTTGTTACCCTGAGTTTGTGTCTAATTTCTAAAATCATCTAGACACTCAACCTTATTCAGGTATTATTAAACATTGGCCTTATGTTTTACAATTCAATTTATTCCTAAGATCACATCATATGACTCTATTGGTGCAATATACAGATCCACTACTATTATAAATTTGAGCAACCTAATCTCTGCTTTGACTAAACACAAGTGTCGACCATAGCTTTTGAATAATTTTGATATTATAATGATGATGCATATGTCATTAATCCATCTTTTATAGATAACATAATAAGCACTTTATAAGATATAAAACACTATTTAGCCTACACACACACACAAACACACACACACACACACACACACACACACACACACACACACACACACACACACACACACACACACAAATGTTCAAACAAAATACTTGAAAACTCTATGGGTGAAGATTATAATTTATCTTGTTGATTATTAACTATCACATGAATACATTACTGAAAAGTTACCTAATGAGGAACAATACCTTTGTTCTTTAACTTGTCTTCAAGGTAGTCATGAGAATAAAGGTCATCTTTGCAAATGAAACAACTTCTAGGTGGTCCTTTTTTATCACCCTATTAGTTTCCATTAAAACTACCTTTGAAACCATATCCCAATTTTTTGTTGCCTGACCTATTATTAAATTTTGTATTTTGGATTTTAAATTGCATCTTGGAGTCTCCACTCTGTTTCCAATTCTTCTTTTTGAAATTTGACTTAGAATTTCCAAAGTTTTATTGAACTTGTCCCTAGTTTGTGAAAGAGACTTCAACTTTTGTTCCTCTTTGATTGCCTTCTCAAAAATTTGATCCATGGTAGAAGTTCTATGGACATCCACCTCTCCAATAATTTTGGTTTTTGATCCCATGATAAACTTCCTAATCATGAACCTCTCATTTGCATGGTATTAACATACATACTTCAAAAGTTTAGTGAACTACTCATATTACTCATTCTCAGATAAGTCTCCCTACTTAATATTTTATAAATCTATAATATTATAATAAAAATATAACTGTGAAAGCCACTGTAATCTAAAAGAAATCATAGACTACTCCTAGGTAGTGGTGGTCAAGTTAAGATTCATTTCCAACCTCTTATTAGCCCACCACCTAGCTGCATCACCAACTAGCTGATATGATCCCCATGCTACCTTACCAACCTCAGAGTGGTTTTAAAAATTTAAATAATTATGTATTTGATTCAGCCATACTTCAACTCCATCACCCTGAATAATTCCATCAAACTTAGGTGAGTTCACCTTTTTCATATCTCTAGCCAACTCTGCAACTCCCTGAGCTCTCAAATCTTGAGGGTTTTCTTTATAAACGTGATGATCTTAAGGTTAATACCAATGTTATTCCTATTAATGTCCATGAACTACCTTTTCCATGGTTGTAATCTGTTCATTGGTCTCATTCATGGCTGTAAAAATCTAATCCAACTTTACTTCTTGCTTAGTGGCAAATTCGTTGGGATCAAATGGAGGGCTACTGTCATTGACATGACGGACCCTATCAAGATAATCTAGCTTTCACCATCCTCCTTTATGTCAATAGAAGGATACGAAAACATTAGTGGAATCACTAGGTCCTAGAGTTTGAGTCGTAGCTCTAATACCACATGTAACATCCCAACTAGGATCTATCTAGAAATATGTGATTTTTAAAATTTAAATAATGTATCATTTCTTTAGATTTCACCATAAACATCTAATTAGTGATCAATATACAATAATCAAAATATTATAACATTAAAATAATCATGTGACATTTTTTATCATTGATCACTACCATCATAAGAAACACATCATAAATGAATGTAGAAAGTAATTACAGATATCTAGCCATGACTGGTACAAATATATATCCACTATTGTTAATGTCCAATAAGTATGTAATTATAGGTCATCATGATAATTTTTTAATATTAAATACAATACAATGTACATATATAATATATATAGCTGCATAGATCATAAGTTCCTTGGACTCTAGTATCTAGGGTAATCTTAAGTGTCATCTCCAAATAAGTACTGCTATGAGGAGGAAGAGCATCATCTAAGCACTTTTTCACACCTACCATGGCCCATCGATCCGCCACATAATTCTCATTAGAGAATGTAAATCTCTTCATAAATGAGTAGATAGTGACAGTGCAAGAATCTAGAGAGACAATCTAGTACTCATGTGCTATATGATTTCTAAAACTAAGAATGTGGTGTATCATAAAGAAACATGTTCTAATCAAGATATCGCACAAACATGTAAATCATACACATAAAATTACAATGTCTCACTAACATTACTTTGGCCAAAATTTTCAATCAAATTCAAACACAAAACTTAATCAAATTACCTTAATCTAGCATTATGATACTAGTAAGCTAGTGAAGTCTATCTCACTTCATACTTAATACTAGCAATGTGAGATTTGGTTAACATAGTATAACAAATAGATTCATATAGATTACATCATACTAAAAATATTACATGTTAAACACATGAAGAATCAAAATGCATACATTTATCCCATCAAATGTATGAATGAATCTCAAAATATTATCTATAAATAATAGGAATAAAAATTACAGTTTATATCGTCCAAGGATATATACATATAAACTAAAATTTTCTATTTACTATAAGTAATTTCTAATTATAATTCACCCTAAATCGCATAATATCATAGGCCATTATTATTAAATAAAACTTTTGTATATATCATAGGCCATTATTATTAAATAAAACTTTTGTATACTAACAACTAGTTATAACAAAGAAGGTAATAGTTCTCATGAAACATATACTCTTCCATTATAAGATTTGTTATACTTTCAAGGGGTTATATCCATGTATAAATAATGTCCTACTATAAAAAAATCAATGATATAGTTTTGAACACACCAATGTAACTATAATTAGAGGTACACACCCCTGTGTACATGTATAAGCTATTTAGGCATAAGTGTATCTATATTTTCATTGAGCATACTATTAATTAATTCATTACTATGTAGCATTTTATAGTAATAAATCTCCACTATGTTATTTGTTTCACGTGCTATATATGATAAGTTATCTCATGCATATCATAAATCTTATCATAAGATAATGAAAGATTATGTTTGATCTATATATGCTTTCAATGCTTTATCAAAAGCTATATTATAATATCGATATGCATATAACTACATATATGCTCGTATAATGAGTAAAAACTATTTCCATAAAATAATTTATAATTCATTAACTATCCACTATTATTAATCAATGTCACAGGGCATATACCTATATTGAGTGATCCACTAAACATGACCAAATATCACTATCTTATGCGCTTATTATTGTTAGAGCAGATAACTATGAGACCAAGTTAAATAATTTTGTTAGTTCTATACATTTTCATTTTGCATCATGCCTTGTTATTTTTTTTTTGCTGTGGGGATATATATATATATATAAAAAGATATATAAAGTTCGACTCTCCTCATGCAGGTTTATGGGTCGATAGTAAAATTCAAGGTTATATTTATCTAATGATCCTTAAAATGCTACATAGAATATAAGAACCTTAATATATATCTGATAAATGTAGAAATAGTCATTAATGAATGTTAAACAATGTTAATCAAATGATATACTATGCAATGTATTAACATACTGAATACATATAAATATATACCAGAACATATAGTTCTTGTAAAGATCAGGATAACTGAATATTAAACGGATCATTTAAACTCAGGGGAAATGTTTGTTATCTAAATTGGCAAATGACAATATATACTAATAAATCACTATGTTTTTTATATAAAAACTCAGGATCTTACTTAATCACCAATTACGCCATTTGTTGGTACTTAAGAAATCATAATAAATGAGTATTGCAGAGTGCCACTATCTGATCACTCATTATAAGTTTTCTATTAATTATATATATCATTATATGTATTTATTAAAGAAAATAAATATCGTTATATCTTCGGACTGCCACAAACTGTGTGTGTATACTCATTTATGGTTTAGTTATATCATAGCCACGAACTTAATCGATGCATTTTCTTAAGTAGAAGTTTGATCCACATCCAAAAATTGCTATGTATATTCATTTTTAACTATACAACTAGATCGATATAAATACTTAATTAATATAGTTCATATACTCACTATTTAAATATGATATTTTCCTAATAAGAAATGTATATCATGGAGAGTGACGAGATTTTCTAGCAATACTTAACTAGTTATAAATTCATATATAAATTTCCATGCATAAACTGCTTATATAATAAATATGAATAAATATAGGAGTTTCCATACATATAGTCAAATCATATTATATATCATATAGATTTAGTAACTATTTAGTTCATTGTTCATTATATAAGTGTTGTACAAAGTCTATAAATTTCCTAAAATTTAGTTTGACCTATACATGTGAGTTGCCATACATATGTATTTGGTTTCCTGTGTGTATTTATTAATACATTTGATAAAGAGACATATACAAATAAGCATATATGTATTTATGTATTCAAACAATCATATGTATTTTTTTAATATGTAATTCATATAAATATACAGAAATCAAATGCATTTCCCACCTAATAAGATGCTCTATTGTTCCTTATTCTTGTCTCCCTTGTGTTTTCTTTCTCCTCCAATCTTCCTTCCACACCTTGCTATGCCTCACTTCTCTTTGCCTCTATATATTCTTTCTTTTCTTTTTTTTTTAAATATATTTAATCTCCTTTCTTTGAGCATTGCATTTTTTTATTTTTTCTTTTTTCTTCCCATATAAGAGTTTCCCTTTATATTAAACCTTGATCCTCTCTCTCTCTCTTTATTTTAAACCTTGATCCCCTCTCTCTCTCTTTTATTTTAAGATCTCTTTCTCCTTTTGTTTTATTCTATTGTTTGTTTGTATTTAATTTTTGTTTCCTATTTTATTTGTTTATTTATTTCATTCTTCTAATTAGAATAAAATATCATTTTTGTATTTATTAATGCCTTATCTAAGCTAGCATCATATGGATTCTATTAGTATATAGGCTTAAACATATAGAACCTATTATTTTAATCCTTAATGGTAAATCATATGTTGTTTAAACCATTCACCAACATAATCAAACTACAACATTATGTTTTTAACACTATGCATAATGTCTATGTTGCAATAAAACATGATGTATTCCACATACTACTATTAAATTTAATTAACTCACAAATTAATCATGCATAAACACTATCTAAATACAAACAACATCAAAATGTACTATGCTAATCACTTCATTATGCACATAATCATATACTAACTAATTTAGTGTATGTAGAGTTTTAGTCTATTTCTCTATCATCCCCCAATATCTCCATCTATGTTACCCATTTCGATGATGCTCTTCCTCTGTTGGGATTTTTGGAATAAGTTTCTACTGCATCAAACTGACAACAAGCATGTAGTTAGACTATAACATCATGACATGTATATATCATAAAATGATGTTAAAATAATAAATCAACATAAGCAAGTTGTAAGAATAGACACTACAGCTAACTCATAGCAATGTAATCATGTAATCTAAGAAATATTCAACTGTGCTATAATAGTATATAACTCATAGCTTAGACAAATAATAAATCAATCAAAATGTCAATTGTAAACATCCCTAAATAATCAAGTAAGTTTGTCTAGCAAGGAATCAGGTTGTAGTATAATTTCTATTTATCTTAGTTCTTACATGCATAAATTTGTAGTAATCACACTAGTGTGGACTACAATTAAAGTTCAAGAAATCTTCAAAAAAATAGGAAGGCTTCTCCTCCTCAATCACACCCATCCACAAAAATGTTTTTTTTCAAAAGCTAATGACATAACTACATTTCCCCCTATTTTCCCCTAACTTGCCCTATTACCCTAACTCGACCTATGTTAGGTTCCAAGGATTAGATCACTTATTAGCAAGAAAAAATAACTAACTTAAATTCCACCAATGTGGAAGGATATGTTTCCAAGTTTTCAAAGCTAATTCATAGGTGTCATGGTCATTGTGGTGGGGGCTTATCCATTCTGAAGTTCAACCACCTTTTTGAAACTTAAACAATTCTCAATAAATGGTTAAATCCTGAATCTATTTTTACGTATGATTTAATTATATTTTTTATTTCTATCTTCTCTGCAAGATTTAATATTAAAAAAATAATTTCACTCTCATGATGAAAAATACTACCTAACCATGGGCTTTAGTTTTCTAGTATGATACAAGATTACGCATGAATGGTTGTTTAATTTTTTTTTACAAAATGATTTGTATGTGTCATAAATCTATTCTACAACCAATTCAAAATTTAAATAAAACTATACCAAATAAAAACACATAAAAATCAACATACAAAATCTTTTCACATATTTTACTAATAATTAATTAAATTAATATCAATTACCAATATTCACTAACTAAATATCATAATTAAATTATATCAATATGTAATATCGATTATAACAATATTATTGAATACTATGACACTCATTATTCATTAGTTAAACTAGTTGAACATGTCTTTTCCATGCTTGATAAATGCATTAAAACAAACAATGTACTTAAAAAATATATTGTTTTTCAGAATGGGGATATTACAAACTTGTAACAATAAGAATATTTATTATGCTAATATTTATGTTAAAACATATATGAGTGAACCCTTATCTAAAGGCTTTTGTTAAGATCTCCATAAACAGATATCTTTCGGCAATTTGTGGATTATAAAACTTTAACATTTTAAGATTTGTTGTGTCATGTCTATAGTCATTTGATTTTAGTTCATCTATTCAAGGTAATGGTTGATAAATGAAATGAAATTGATAAATTTGAGGAACTTGAAAAAGAAGGGAAAGGGAGATCCTAAACACAATTTTAAAAGGAGTTAAATTTTTAATATAATTTTTTTTATTAATATTTAAGATTTATATAGTTTAGATACCAAAATAGATGATGAAAATTTTGAGGTAATGATTAATGAAATTCAAAATGGTTTTGACTTTCATAAAAACCTTGATTTGAAATTAGATAAATAACCTTTCTAAATAATATTCTTATGTTATTTAATTGTATGCATACAATAACCCTAATAAGATAGTATAATTTAAAACGATAAAGTAGTATAATTTAATTTCTTAAGGATAAATATTAAAAATTTCAAAGGACATTTATAATCATGAAGGTTTAAATATAATCTCAAAAAGTAATGGCATGTTAGATAAATTATTTTTAAAAAAAGGTATAGTGAAAAAGGAGGAATTAGCATAATGAAAAAGGAGGGATCCTAGTAATTCGTTGTTTAGAATATAGATTAGCAATTTCCTCGAAGATGTAAATAAAAGTGGAGGAATTATATATTTTTCTTTTGAAATTAATTATATATATATATATGGCAATGATCCCACAATTTTTGAGTTGTTTATATAATTTCTGTTAACTTTGTTTTACTTAACCCAACATCAACATTACCATTGCAAATTGGTTAATAAAAAATACATCAAAGAGAAAATTATTAAGTATTTATATTCTAAAAGAAATAAACATTCAAATTATGTAATTCTATGTAAAAAGAATTAACAGTCATAAGAATTAGCAAAATTTTAATTCTTTTTTAAGATTAAGAATAAATTAAGATTAAACACAAAGATATAGCCACAATCATTGTACACAACAAATCGTGAAAATAGTTGAATGTTAAATTATTACTAACAGTTGTCTCAAAAGTGCAAATTATTCTAGAAGGAATGAGTGTTTTCTTTTCATTTAATATGAATCTTTGTTGACGAACATGGGGACAGATTTTATGAAAGTTAAAAACTAAGTTGAATTAAAAGAGTGTTTATTTCATTTTTTATATTAAAAATTTAATTCTTTATAATATATTTTTTCTTAAAAATGATAGTGTATTCAATATTATTATGATTTTTAAAATAATAATTATAACATAAATTTAAAGAGTTTTATTTTCTTTAAATATATATATTAAATATGAGAATTTTCTATTTAAGAAATATAATGAAGGATTAAATTTAATTTGCATATTAAAATTTTCGTTGTGTTAGATCTTATAAATATGGACAAAATTTAAATAAGAATAAATATTTTCAGCCAAAATAAAATCCACCTAAAATTCTAATATATCCTAATTAAAGATTAATGAGAGATTGATTAAATCAATAAACAAAGGTTAATGATAGATTGATTAGATCAATAAACAAAGACAAAATATAGTTATAAAGATCCCAACAAAATAACCTACAACAATCAATTGGAAAGATGAAAAAACCGTCCATAATTTATCAAAATAACAATAAATATTATCATCTATTGCCCCTTTAAAAGATTTTAACCCTGCCATTTAATTCCCAAATAGAGCCCCCAAAACCAATGATAAATTATACTAACCAAATGTGTGGCTCCCTCTACCCTCCCCGTCAATTCACAATAATTTGAAAGCAAATATGTGCTAGCCAACATATTATTTTCATCAATCTAAACAGTTTTCTGCATGTTCATCCACTAGAAATATGTTTGGTTTGTCGCAGGTCACTTGTTTGAATCACGGGAGAAGCATTTTAAGCGCCAAACCTGTGACTCAATTAACGCCTTCTTATGCTTCGCTACTTCAGAAATACCGGTTTTGCCATACGGAGGGTCATCTGCCTTTCATGGTGGGTGGAGGGTTTAGTAGTAATAGTAATATTAAAAATAATCATCTTGCCAGTATGTTTGGAGGTTTTGAGGAGGACCATCTTTGTAATCTGATCGATCGATCGATGGATGTACTCCACAATATCTCTCTCAGCCTTCAGCCACGCCTCTGCAACAGCTGCAAGAAATGCCTCCTGGTGCTGTTAGGGATTCTGCTAAGGCGCATTTCCCCAAGACAAATGTTTAACAATCCTTTAGACTACCGAACATGGGGAAATAAATCAAACAGAACGTGAGATGCTGTAATTTATTCCTGTTTTGGGCCAACCCATCTCCTCCCATTGCTATTATGTTGTGCGGGCTGAAGGCAAGAGCAACGGGTAACGACCCACGAGTTTAGAAATCCTGTCATTTAAATTATGTTTGGTATATATTTCTAATTTCTTCAGAGTAGAAACATTTGGATGGGAAGAAGGATTGAAGAAAGAGTTTACCTTGCAAATGAAGCACCTCTGCAAATCCCATTTCCCTGCATTTCTTCTCTCTCTGCCAACAGAATAACACGTGTCAGCATGGAATAACCTCAAATAGAATATTCTATTTCTTGTCTCTTATGAGACGAATACGCGGGGTTTCCCGCACCGTATAAGCCTCCGGCTTGATAAGGGTATTTACGTTGTCTCTAGGCTTTTTATGTTTAGGGATTTTTGGCTATTCATATATAGGGATTTTAAGTTTTGTATTTTATTTTTAAGGTTTATAAGGTTAAGGTTTTTAGGTTTTACATTTTTAAATTTTAAGTTTTGTTTTATAAATATTAATTTTAAATTTTGTTAGTGGTTTATTTGAATTTATTGTTAATGTTTTTATTTTTTTGGGTTTAAAATTTTCATGTTTTGAGTTTCAAGTTTTCCACGATATTTTATCTAGGGTTTTTTATGTTTTTGAAAAAAATTTCATGTTTTTGTATTTTGTATTTTGTAAAGTTTAGGGTTTTCAGGGTTTAGAGTTTGGCATGTTTTTAGTTTCACATTTTAAGGTTTTTTAATTTTTAAGAGCATTTTATATTAATGAACTTCTCTTATTTTCAGGTCAAGGCATACTGAGTTTTCAAAACTTGAATTGTAAATTCAAAGCATTTTTCGAGATTTAAATTTGGAGTTACAGGGTTTTTAAGATGCCAAATTATTTTTAAAATTTTCAAACTTTTAGGTTCGAGTTTCAACTATTCGAATTAAATGTATCCTTGCACCTTGGGGTCCTATAAAAGGGTCGTACGAAGTCAAGCATGCACCTTCGTTCTCTCCCGTACCCACTTCAACAGCAGCAACAGGGTATTAACATTTATCAATTATTTTGCATTTTTACTCTACTAAGTACTAAGATTAGATTGGAAACACAGATAGGAAATAGGGGAAGACGGGACTAGATTGAAAATATAACTTGAGAATTTTAACAATCCAGAAAAACAAAAAGCCGTTATGATCATTTAAATAGGTAAAGATATATCACATTTGGCACTTTAACACACCACCTATATTCATATTGAGGCATCAAATCGTAATTGTTCTCAGATTTAGATCAGAGTGAGATGTGAGAACGGCCTGATCTGGCAAGGCCTGCAATTGTATACCCAGCGATTTGTACAACTCAACAACCACCGTATCATTGAAGGCTTCAACACCCAGCTTCGAAGTCGGCTGTCTAACTCTGGATTGGCCCAGATTGAACATCAGATTCACATATCCTTCTTTAATTTTTCCAAACCATGACTTTGGAGAAACCTTAGTCGCCGACTTAATAATTCCTTGCTTCAAGAGCTTCCAAACCAGCTTTCCTTTAACCCCACCCAGTTTCACTATTCTCAGCCGCTTTCTTTCTCCATTAAACTCATCAAGCCTTTTGTATCTTCTTCTCTGGAAAAATCTCCTCACAGACATGGAAAATCCCCTCATACTTGAAATACCCACCATCGTTGTTTAAGAGAGAGTTTATGCTTCTTTGCCAACCATTTCAATGTCTTGCTATTTGTAGTTCTTTGACGACTGCTATGTATTTTTTTTTAAGGGTTTGATCAGGTCAAAGTCTATGGAATAAAATTGGAAATTTTGACTACGATTTTTTTGGGCTCTGTGTGCCACATGGCTGGCAATTAGAAACATAGAATAAGCTGCTACTTAAAAAACAAACGGAAGGAGTTGAGTTTTTTTTTTAAAAAGAGTATAACCGTGTCTTTAATGTATTGTCCTAAGCATCTTGGTTTGAAATTAAATTAATTTCGAAAACTGAACGACGACATTATGTTGATAAAAGATGATAAATAAATTTTAGTGAAGCTTCAAGGAAATGGATCATTGGATCTTTCCAATGTGAATTTAGCTTTCCTCTTTTGTTTTAATAAATAATGACCAATATTTGTTGTGACGTTGTTGTGAACGAAGTGTTTTTGTCATCTATGAATTATTTATTTTTTATATATTAAAAGGTTGTGTAATATTATAATTAGTGTATATATTTTAAATAAGATATTTTTATTTACAAAATGTTGATAGATATTAATAAGTTTTTTTTTAAATTATTCACATAAAACAATTATTAATTATTTTATTATTTTCTTTGTACATGGAATACATTATGTTAATTCAGAGGAAAGTTTAGGATAATTTGCTTTGTTAAGTTTTCATGTCAGTGTTGTCTTCCTTTGCATCTCTTCCTTCCAATGAATTATACCACTTTTGCAAGACTTTCTAGGTTAGACATGCATTAATCTATGCCATTTAGGAGGATAGACCCATTTTGTATGGCCCTCAACCATGTTGTCACTACTATTGTTGAAAATAATGGGGAAAATGACATCGAAGAGAGCAAAGAAAGTCCTCCCAAAGGTATAGGATGAGGTATAACTTCTTATAATCCTTCACAACATGATGTATGTTTGCACTATGATATTGTTAACAATATATGAAAATTTTATGAGAATAATTGTTTAATAGTGTATTATGTCAGTTGTGTCCCCTTAGAGGAACCTATCTTCACTACGAACCCTTGGGTTTCCAAATATGTTGGTGTTTGGAATCTCAAAATGGGATTTTGCCTTTTCTCTTTTAAGGATCCTTCTCAAGCCCAAGCCTTCCTCTCTAGGTCAAGTTGTCAATTCTTGAGGAATATCCTTATGATTGTGTCCCTTTAGACTTATATTTTCGAAGTCTTCGACCAAGCCTCCCTTAATGCATAGATCTTGATCAAACTTCCTAACCTTATCTTTCATTGATGAGATTTTATTAAGGATATTATTAAGCCGAAAGAGTGGGTCTTTTGACATAAGTAGTCAAGTTTTACTTTACATGCACCAACAAGCGGGTTGTTGTCATGATCGAATTGACTAAGGACCTAAAAAAATCCATCAACATTAAAGTAGGATCATATCCTTGAGCACATATGGTCACCTGTTTGCATATGCCAAATACGTATTTTCAAGGTCAATCACCCTACCATAATATTTATGATTATCTTCTTATGGGTTAGTCAAGACCCTATGTTGAATGAGTGTTGCATGAACATCAAAAGGTGGTAGAAAATAATGATAGTTGGGCAATGGTGGCTAAGAATAATATTGTCACTAGAAGTAAAAAAACCAAGGAAAATCACATCCCCCTATTTTAAAATCCTCCCTAAAGGAGTAAAGGGAGACTATTTCCCCTCTATTAATCCTCTTCCATCTCTTATGGCCTTCTAGATCCATGTTTATCAATATCTTCAGTGACAAGTTAAATTTCCCCATGTTGGGGCACCCTCTATAAGTGGGCCCACCCCTTCATGGTCATGCAATCCAAATTTTAATGGTGTTGATTTTCTTCAAGAGGATAATGGGGCCAAACACTAATCGATCTTGCTTGGGGATTTTATGACAAACCAACAAATTTTGGTGGGGAACCGGTCTATAACGCTTAAAGTTAGAGAAGATAAAGAGGATGGTCAAGGAGAACTAATCATGTAAGACTCCCCCCTAATGAATTTAATATCATGGAATATTTGAGGTCTTACAGAGTCCTCACAAATTTTTCATGTTTACTAAATGTCATAAGTTGTGTTATTCTTGACATCTCTGTCTATAGGAAACTAGGATTTCGAGGATTCATTTTTAGACTACTTTGAAATTCTTTTCATCTCAAACATCTCACATTTCCACTTTTCATGAATATGGATGTTGTTGGTCTAGTATTGTGATTTTTTCAAAATTTCCCCCATTGGTTATTGCCTCAGGTAAAGATATGTCACATTGCGTTATTTGCGTCTAGTTAGACATCAATGGTTAGTCCCTGGGATTTCTTAACATTTATGCCCAAAATGATGTCTCTAATAGATTGGTGTTATCGTGATGCCTTTGAAACAATCTACCTTTATCTACCTATCTAATTTGTGGCTCTTTTCATATGGTTGAGAGATCTGATGATAAATTTAGTACCTATATTATGTAATGATACATGGGAGAATGTGAAGCTTGGTATTATTTAAAAAAACATTGGGGCTTGGTGGACCTGCCCCTTCTCTAGCATGCATTAAATACTTCACCTTGGTTTACTTGGTTTAACTGTTATGCCAGTGTTGATAGGTTCCTCAAATGGTTAGACTATTTCATGATTTCTAAGCATCACAAGTTCTCTTTCGCTCTCTCAGATTGGCATGTTGTCATTGTCCATCTAGAATATGTATTTTCATACCACCGTCTCATCAATTTTAGAGTAGAGTAGAATGGTGGCAATTTCAATGTGCCACATAATCAATTTTTTGTAAACAAATCCTTCTTTTACCATGAATGCATTATTTATGTCATCACCAAAGTATGGAACCCTATTCCATGTTCACCTTATACTACCAACTAGATCAAATGGTGGAATGAGGTGATCATTCACATTACAACCTTCCTTCACCACTATGGAAAACATGTTTCCCATGATCAGAAATAAAGTGGCTCAAGGAGAACAAAATAATATCTTCCCTTCTTAAAATTCATCCATTTGTTGTTATCTATGGATCATTACTTAAAGCATAAGATAAAATTTTAAAATAGCATTCAGATAAATGGGATCAAATCCAAGATCCACTACATTGAGTCAAATTAGTTGATCTAACCTCAAAATAATTTTTTGAATCCCTATGGACTAAGTGGGCTATGGAGAAAATCAAATTTATTAATATTTCTCATCCATACCTTAATAACATACATGAATTATCCTTAGCCTTTATTGACTAGTAAAATCTAGTGTTCCAAGCCCAAAGAGAGACAATGAAAAGGGTGCATGCTCTATAATAATGTCTAGATTTGGTACCTTGCAAGTTCAACAATATTAATAAAAAGATATTTTATGCCCCTCTAACTATTGAGGAGCTCTTATAGGTAGTGAAAAACATTTCTAATGACAAATCCCTAGGTACCTATGGATTCATTTCAAAATTTTACAAGGCTACATGAAATTTTGTAGTATCTGACTTGCTATAAGTTAGTAAAGAAGACCTTCAAAAAAACATTTTTTACGCTTTCATTAACAAGTGCAGTATAAAGTTCATTCCCAAGCTTGTAGACCCAAATTTCATCACATTTGGCATCCCATCATCCTCTCAATGCATCCTAAAAAACTTACCAAATCCATTGTGAACCATCTTCATTTCATCCTACTTTCCATCATCAAAATAGATTAGATTGGATTCATTATGAATAGATAGATTCTAGTTAATCTCATTGTTATCTAGGAAGGAATGGAACGGGCACAAACCTCATGACATCAATCCCTATTCCTCAAACTAGAATTTGAGAATGTCTATTATAGAAATTAGTGTTCATTTATAATGGCCATGCTTTAAACATTAGGCTTTGATATATTGTTTTATTTTAATAGTTCATACTTTGTTTTAATAAGATTCAATATACCTCACTATAAATGGAATTCAATCAAATAGATTTTAATTATTTTAATCCATAAATAAGGATTGTCCCTTCGCTCAAAATTTGTATGTCTTGTCCATAGAAGCATTTCATTATGTACTTGATCATAGCGTGGAGTTAGGGTTCATCAAGGGCATTTTTTTCATAATTGCTCTTCTTAGCTTGTCAATGGCCATGTCAGAAGTGATAAGTTTATCACTCCTGACAAGGAAGAAGCTTATGTTAAAGAATCATTGATTTGTCTGAATATTTTTATCAAATCCTCTAGTTCTAATATGTAATGCTCCAAAACCGAAAGTTTCAATTAGATCATGATTATTATGCCATTATGGCTTAAGTAATACAATTGGAAGTGAATCCAAAAATGATATAAATTTAAATTTATTTACATTTCATATTATTTTCATGGCTTTCCCTCTAGGCTTTGGTAATATGTCATAGATTGAATGGAGAAAAATATGGAGTATTAGATCACAAAACCTCTCTCTTTAATTCGAGACTTCTAGGTTTGCACCAAGATTTTAGAAAACACCTATATTTATTATTCTTATTTTTAGGCCTCCTATAAAGCCTCATATGATGGTGGATTTATTATGGACCAATGCTAAGAAAATTCAAGGGTATCATAGAGTTATTAAGAATATTTTTTTTATTCATCATGATAAATGTGGTATGGCCATTATTAAAATTTATAGGTAAAGTATTGATCCATGTGCTAAATAGGTGGTTAAATAAATCAAAGGTAATGAGGTATTCCATGTCTTACTTTTGAGGAACACTTCTTTCATATTGAGATTAATCAACACGTGTTTCATGCCTGATCTAGAATAAAGTACTTCAAAAATCTCTTTTGGACTTTCCCAAAAATGCAATATGATTGGCTTTAGAATTTATAGTTTATTTCAACCCTTTCATCCAAATCCATTATCTTTTCAAATAACCTTATTTGGGGATAATGATTAGTGTCTGACATATACAGAATTTTATGTAATTTATTCTGGGATATCATATTATTTAAAATATGGAAAGATAGAATCTCAAATTTGTTTAATAATGAAGAATCATCTAGAATATTTTATGTTAAATACAAGGTGATTGTTATCTCTTTGTATTTTATGAAAATAAAATATCAAGTAGAGAAGACAGACATATAATTCCAATACTTGGAGGAGTTAGTCAATCGCTCAGGGACAACTCTTTGCACTATCAATCATGTCCTCCTAGAGCACCTATCATATGGTTCTTTTCTGACAATGACATGTCACAGGTGAATTTATTCACACAGTCACAACCACTTCTCCACCCATCATCATCACCAAGAGGGATGTATTCCATCACTACCACATGGGAAATATATTTCTAACCTATCCTAGTGAAGCTTGCCTATTTATGGGAGTGGTCTTGTTGGTAGTTTTGTCTAGTCACATCCTCATTATGGAATTATTATATATTTGACTCCCCTAGATACTATTTAGGATGGTTGGGTGACACTTGATACTCCTTATACTAAACCTTCTTATTAGATTTTATAGTAGCCTAAGCATGATCTACCAGCTCCTCCTTGTTGGGCAATGGCTTTTGCCAATTTATTTTGCATTTTGTTATGTTGTCATATTCTTTTGCAATCGATGATGTGAATAAGTTATTTTTTAAACCTAAAATGGATTATAGATTGGGTTTATCTAGATTATTAAAGGGGTGTATAGAAACGAAATGGCACAATGGTGATAATCTAATCTATAGTAGGACATTTAGATGTTGAACTCATATATAAGCATAAACTAAATATATTACACTAAGATAGTCTAAATATGGACACTATAATAGATATAGAAATGATAAAGAAGTGATATAATTGGCTTGTTCTAATTCTAATATAGTTCTAGATATGGACCAATCATAGATTATGTTGGAAGATTATTATAGAACAGTCACCAAATTCTAGCTCTAATGTTTCTAGCTCTCTAGATATTAACATTAGCCTAGGATAATTGTGTCGATGTTATTATCTAGATTCATTGATATTGTCATATACGAAATATGTATTGAAAAAAGATGTGGTGACCTAGATTCTTATTGTTTTTACTTTGATCAAAGTTGTTCTAGTGAATTCAAATCAAGGTCATGGCTATTGCTTATTGTGAAATGGAAAAACCCTAATATTCCACCTTTATAGTGACCTTGGGGAAAATTGGGTTAGTGGGTACATGGTCTTGATATTTCCCAAATACCCCACTATAAGTTGCACTACCTACATAGCCAATACTTGTAAGAGGGACTTAAACTAATGTAGTTCTCCCCTATGTGTTGGATTGTGTGAATCATATAATATGTGCACATTTAGTACAATAATGACCTAACTTATAACTTGTCAAATCAAAATCCTGGGATACTACTGTAGTGTTTCAGATCTATAGATGTGTATTCCCTATTAGTTGTATGTAAATAAGGAATATTTTATCAATTGAATACTTAATAACGTGCCTTCTATAAGTTACTTTAATTTATTTGGTATTTTCTATGTGATGAATGAAATAAGATTGATCTTATATTTATATTAATCCCCTTAGATCAATAATACACATTAAAAAACCAAGTCCAACCATTAGGATATGTTTCATTTGAAAATTATATGACTTTAGGGTAATATACACTTGTAACGAGATGGGACAATAACATCAATGTTATTGTTTGTCCCAATTATTATTATCCAAGGAGCAAGAGAGTATGTATAGGTTCCTAATTTGAAAATGTGGAAGATAAGTAAATTTAAAGTGTTATAAGTAAGATATAAAACCTAGGTCATCAAAATAATACTAGTTAAACTAAGAAAAATAGGCTAAGGGGCATAAAGATAGATCAACTATGAGATATTTGAAAGTGGGAAAGATAAAGAACTGAGAGGAACAACCAAAGTATTATTTTTTTAAGTGTGAATAATTGAGGTTATATGTAACCATAAAATATTTTCTACATTCCCCCCACACCCCCTTTAATATATTAATGAAATTTCTAGTTTAATGAAAAAATAATGAATATATAGGTGTGTATACACACCTTATCTTTGCATGTGCCCAATTTGAGTGATTTTTCGATGACTGGCCTAAAACCAAGAGCATGTTACAGTATAAAATCAGTGTATATAATATGAGTTTAAATTGTTTTAAAAAAATTGAAATTGAAAGAGCGAGTTTTAGGAGTATACATGTGTGTCAATGTAACCACCTTGCCTATAACCAAGTTAATTTGAAAAATATGTATCATTGTAAGGATCTTAAATTGAGATTATGAAAACCATGGATAAATATTTAAATTGCATATATCTAAGGAGATAAAGAGAGAGATAGAGAGATATTGGAAGTCACATGCCCCTAACTTTGGATTAAAAGTGAGTTACCACCTCGTAGTCGATATTAGCTTAACTATGCAACCCAATGATACTTGTAACCTAGTACACATGTATGATCAAGTCCAACCTAAAATATTTGAAATATTAAGTGATTTTATCACTTCAACCATACAAAAATTTGAACCAACTAATGCATTAGATTATCTCAATAAAAAAATTTAAATGTTCATGGGGTATCCATATGAAAAAGTCCATGATATAGTAACAGTCCATAAAAGAGTTTTAGAATCTAAAATTGATTTGGATTATTCAATATTAGACACATGCTACATAACATATGCACCTTAGATATGTCTCATGATGAAATTATATACAAAAATAGTATTGACGTAAATAATTTTCCAAACTATAATCTAAATCATATAAATATGTGCTTTGGTTAATTTGGATAACTGTGTAAATGTGGATAATATAATTCCAAATAATGCCCCCACTATATATGCAGAAATCTAGAAATTGATAAAAATACTAATGTGGAGGACATATTTCTAAAACATGCCCCCAATGTAATATAGGGATGTTGAATACTGAATAATTGTGGATAACATGCTTCTAAAGCATTCCCCCACTGAATCTAAGAATTTTGAATGTATGGAATCCATGCACATATGAAATTCCCCCATTATATCTTAAAAATCATCTATGTACCATACTAAATGAGTGTGGATAACATGATTCTAAATCATACCCCCACTATAAACAATAAACTATTTCAAGTGTGGTAAACATGTATCTATCACATACCCCCACTAATATGTCCCTCCTTTGAGGTGATTGAATGATAAAAAACTAGTAAATACCTCACCTAGAAAGGACAAGACAATTATATAGTATGTGAATGTAACCATGTATAATTTATAAAGAACATGTATAGGTAAATGTATCAGTGAATCACATAGAACCAATGTGATTATATGTAGACCTCAGATGGATGATAAATATCATGGAAATGTCTAGATATTAACATTACAATCACAATAAGAAAAGAAGCACACAGATTAGAGAACTCAAAATAAATTCAAAAGGAAATGGTCCAAGGAGATAGAAAAAAATTGGCATGTTCAAATGTTGCACACTCAAAGGGACATGACATAGTCAAATGTCCATAAAATCAATAAAAACATGTTAAAATTCCCATACAAAAATAATGACATATGCAAATGTTAATGAAATGATATTTACGAATAGGTGCCTTAAGTAAAGGAGCATAATTAAATTCATGAAAAATAAATACAATAGCAATGTAAAACACTCAAGAAAGTATGTAAAGTAAAGCATAAGCAATCAAAATAAGCATGTCATAGTAGCTCATGAATCTAATGTTTGAGGAAAATAATGTCAATCACATAACAAATGGAGTACCTAGTGTAAGATATAGTCATGAATAATAATCATGTGTAAGTATATATGTAAGCTCAAACATGATAATGTAGAGTGATCATCAAATCATATAGCTTGTGTGTATAAAGAACAAAGAAGTGGATGTTCCCGATGTACATATGACATGAGTATAGTGGAATCTAACATCTTAAATAGGACTGTATCATGTATTTGTGTGTACATGTAACACACTCAAGTAGAAGTGTGACACACATGTGTATGTAGGAGTAACTGAATATGTCATCCATCAACATGGAACTAACACATAGATTTGAAGGATCCAATAGAACACGTAGGTGTGAAAAGTTTTTCTGAAGTTTCATATGTTTCTTTTTTGGTATTTTTGAAGTGGTATGATCAATGTATGATGCCATCTAATGGATGGTCATAGATATCTCCTCCATTTATGAACATTACAACCTTAAGTTATATCTTTTGCATTATTTTTATCATGATTGGATAGGTTAAAAAGATACATAGCATGTTTTTACTCTCATTTTTCATGTTTTGTATAAGATGTAATGCTATCATTTGAAATATGTATTATATACCTTCATGAAGAAAGGAAATACATTATTGATTTTGATAATTTTTTATTTTCATTTGGTGTAGCCAAATAGTTTCTAATGTAAATACATATGGATATGTGGTAGGCATAACCCAAACCTATTTTTAAATCACTTTATGACCACGAGTAAATGGTAATGTTATGTTTCCCAAGGAGTCTTTCCAAGTGATTGTATTTTGAAAGTTGTGTAGGTTAAAACCAAGCTTCTAAAAATGATGTATATGGAAAGTGGTTTTGGTTTGTGTAGGGTCAACATGGTTATGTCCAGAATAAGCACTACTCATTTATAATGTAATAATTAGATATTGTTAGCATGGATGATTTTTTTATTGTGAACCTAATTCCTTTGGAGTGTCCCAAAATATTTTATTATGGTCATCGATAATATCTTGGAACTTAGGTTTCAAAGTAAATAAATGATTAGTATAGTGTCCTAGTTATTATTGATAATCATAATAACCATTCACATTATGTCCTTTGAGTAGAAATTGACTCATATTAAACTCAAGAAAATGAGGGAGAGATATAATTTTTTATTCTATTAACCACTATATTAATGAAGTTAGGGACTTAGATAAACATGTAAATTATATTCTTGGTATTTGAGATAGGATAGTCTAATTAGGTTCTTTCACTAGTATATTAGTGTTATGATGTGAGATTACACCCTTTTGGAGGAGTTATTCAGGCTCCCCCACTCCAAGTCATAATAGTGGGAAACCCATAGGCTATGGGTATCCTACGATGTGGTTGAACCTCCAGAGATGGTCTACTTCCTTTTGATGGATAACCTATAGTAATGCTACTATAGGGAAAAGGGTTAGAAATGGGGAAATGGTAGCTAATAAAGTTAACCAGGTGAATCACTAAATTAAAATGGGAAACTCCTATAATCTTGAACCCACACTAGATTTGCAGAATACAATGATATCACACACAACCTCACAATTTATCTCAATTCATACGTGTTTTATGGATTAGGTTCAGTCATAATGCTAATCTAAACTTGTAAATAGCTTGAAAACACCTTAGAAGAGGCAAGAAAGGAGGAAAATTGATATTTAACAATCTCCTTCACAAAGCCATTATGTACAACTCACTAAACACTGATCCAAAGCAAGGGATAGGTAAAGAAAGTCTTTTATTTCATCAAGAAGTAGTCCCTAAAAATTCTTGATAGGGTTTAGACTAATCAAGATGATCATATTTTTCAATATCATAGAGATTCCCCTATTCTTCAAGATCAAATATTCCTTGTGAGATTCAAGAATGTGTGTGTGTGTGTGTGTGTGTGTGTGTGTGTGTGTGTGTGTGTGTGTGTGTGTGAGAGAGAGAGAGAGAGAGAGAGAGAGAGAGAGAGAGAGAGAGAGAGAGAGAGAGAGAGAGAGAGAGAGAGAGAGAGAGAGAGAGAGAGAGAGAGAGAGAGAGAGAGAGAGAGAGAGAAGATGGAAGATAAATAGAAAGGGAAACAAGAGAGGGAGAATGACATTGAAGATCATTAAATGAGAAACCATATTTTGGGGAAAGATTCACCACCTTTTGATCAAATTAGTATTAATACATCATAGTCAAGATAGATTTCATTTATCTCAATAGTCCCTAACTGATTTCATTGATTGATAAACACACTAGAGGATAAGAAGGTGTTTAAGGCAATGAGTCATGATCTTGTTATGAATAAAAACCCTTAGGCACCCTAAAAGAAATTAAATACTCTATCTTCTTTTTCTAACCACTATATCTCCATCTTGGGACTCTACGCTATCTTCCTCTTGACTTGTTTATAAGTAAAAAATCCTCGTATCTTTGGACCTGACAGAGCCATTACCATATCTATTTTGAGTGGCTATATGTAATTTTTTATTGAGGATCTGGCTATGTCAAATATGAGACACTTATTCATAGCCATTCATTCATATCTATGCCTATTTCAATATCTGAGCATATGTCTTACTATAGATTGGAAACCAATCTAATTTATTGGTTTTCATATAATCATTATCCATGAAGAGGTTAAAAATTTTATAGCATCGTTATTAAACTATATTAATTCTAAACAGACCTATTCTACCTCCATAGAGCTCTAATGGTGATGATTGATTGCTAAAATATCCATTCTAGTTCAACTTAGATTGCCTTTAAACTTGACTCCTATGTATTTGCTTACTTGGGTCGAAAATAGCTTCGTTGACCTCCACCAAAAGTCTCCTAGGCTTGCCTTTATTCATTGGTCATCAAATTATTGATTCAAGACTATCACATTTAGAAACTTGGTTTCCTTACACTTTATATAAGATATATTGACTTATTGATCTTACTCTTACTGTTGATCTTTCTTTTTATGAGTGAATGCAAGCCATAGATCTTCTACCAGTTTAATGTGCTTAGGACACTTTTCACCCATGTATTTTCTCTTAGGATTCAATTACTTGTTGATCTATCACTCACCATTGATCTACATTTTCATGATAGATCAAGGGTGAGTGAGAGATCAACAAGTCATAGATCATGCACCATCAATCTACTTAGACCCACTGGCTTAGTCTTTGCCTGTATGTCATTGATATACATTAAGCTTTAAAGATCATGCCACTTGTTATCCATGCATTCAATCTTAGGATAAGTTGACCTTTTCACTATGAACTCATTGTTGATCTATAAATACATGATCAAATGCATGTCATTATATCTTTGGGACACACTAACTTGTTAGATCACCACTCACCATTAGAACTTCATTCAAGCACCTAAGATGTTGACACTTATCAACTCCACATCCATTCTTAGGAAATTTTGAATCCAAAAAACTATTTTATGAGGTGTAAAATTGACATCCCCACACATGTCTTACTTTTTAAGGTGTTTTAAATCCAAATTGTTAATTATTCTATCTTTAACTTGACATCTCCATGCATATTTCATTCTACTTGTTCAACTTTTAGGACTTAGGTCTTGAGATAAATAACTCGTCAAAAATTGAAATTACCAGAGAATGTTTAAGGTAATGAAAAACACCCTATCCATGTAAATATTTGGCTCTGGTTGATTTCTTAAGTACATTTATTAAATGTGCATCCAAACTAATGTGTTCATTCATGCATGATGTTTGATGATAGTATGGTTCATCTACTTCACTTTCTCAAGTCATTTGATCATTTGGTCAATCATTAACTCTGCTTAGCTGATCTATCTAGGTAGAATATTTACATATCAACCAATTTTGACAACGTATTTGGTGACTCAAAGGGAAACATGCCTGCTATGCTTAAGAACCCAAACTAGTTTCCTTGTCTGATTCAATGGGCATCGAATCATAAACTGATCGAAATTTAGTAAGGTTGTCCCTTTATTGAAAACACTCTCGTGAAACAACAAGGACCAAAAGAAACAAAACAAAACTAAGTTCCCAAGGCAGTTTGGAAAAGGAAACACACAACATGAAAACAATCTAACCTAAACAAAGTAAGGGAAACTAACCTACTAAACAAATATCCACACAGGCACTTAGGTAAAAACATGAAATCTACTTTAATATATACAATATTGTACTAAAATTTGTAAGCACCTCCCTCTTGGGTCAAATGGGAAATTTTTAGTATCATTCATTTGTAACAAAGGAAGATGAAAGATACCTTGCTTTGAAGGTACCAAAAATGGTGAACCAAGCAGCTTGAAGATTAATCCTTTTGATGTGATATCTAATGGATTAAATGGGACAAACATATCTCCAATATAGACATACTAGTCCACATATTCCAATCATGGTTCATTTTAGACTGTAGGATCACTTTCTTGATGTTTCCCATCATCCTTGAGAAAACCTTACTTGAAGACTTCATTTAGGCTCTTGGGAGCAAATGCACTTGTTTCACTTGGTGGTTCAAAAATACCATGTTCTTCCACACTTTACTTATGCAAAGTAGGAGTGATCATACTTAGAGAATCATCCTCATAATGTTTTAAATGAAGGACATGTCTCCTAGCCTCTTTAAACTCTTTGGTTATGGTGTTGAACCATTGCCACAACTCTTTAGGCTCTTCATTCGTATGCTTCTCAAACTATATCACTTGAGAACTCGAGATGTCTCCTTCATTAACCTCACTCAATATTTCATCTTTTTAAACTAAAAATTAGGGTTGATCTGGCCATCCAAGGTCTAAAACATCAGACCTATATTTCTCAAGATTTAATTTGCTTTTCTATAGCTCTAACAGATTAGGGTTATCCTCAACTGACACCTCATCTTGAAGTGGACCAACCTCAGGCACCTGGTTCTTATCCTCTTATTAATATATGTAGAATGGACCTTCAATAGTCCATTCAAGATTTGTCCCATGTTCAACTTGAGGATTGTCTTCTTCAATCAAGTTTGCAACATTAATATCCTCCATTTCACTTAAGAAATATGAGCACAAATTCTACCATTGATCTTCTAAGTCACTTGAGTTGCCTTTGAACTCCTAATAGGTTCATAATGGTTATCCTCTTGATTTTCGTTGAGCTCATATAACTTAAAAGATTAAACATTATCTTCCCTATGATGTGGGATACCTATCATGATCTCCTCATCATAGACACTTGCATTGTCCTCCTATGGCTCAATTATGACTGCAAGATCCTCTTCTATCCTTTGTAAAATAGGCTCTTTATCTAAGAGGGAGATAGTGGGAGGGTGAAAATTTTCACCTTGCTTGAATATTATGAGAGTGTACTTCCAACTAGGGACTTTTAATGGCTTCTTTTATGGCTCTTAAACTAGTCTATGGACTGCTTTAACTAGCACCTCTTCCTTTTGAAAACCTTTCTAGAATTAACTTCCCTAAGGGTAATGTGTAAGAAATAGCTACCTCTTCTTGATTTTGAATCTCTTCCTCTTTTCTCACCTTCATCTCTAAATTTTTTATCTGCATTTATATATTCTCTTAGAATAGCTTCTCTTAAAGGTGGTGAATTGACTTGCCTCAAAAGGTTGATTGGATGAAGAGAACACCAAAAAATCTTCACTAGTGAATAATGTAATAAGTCCCATCAAGTGTGATATAAACTATTATGATGTGATATTTTACCCTTGTGGAGGACTTATTTAGGCTCCCCCACTCCTAGTCACTATATTGGGACAAACCCAGGCTATGGGTAATGTATGATGGAGATAAACCTCCAAAGAAGACCAACTTCCTTCTGATGGATCACCTATACTAATGCTACTATAGGGAAAAGGGTTAAAAAGGAGGAAAGGGCATCCTGGAAGAAATTTAACCAGGTGATGCACCAAATAATAATGGGAAAATCCAATAATCTTGAATCCACACTAGATCTACAAAAGAAAATGATATCTTACACAATCTCATCAATCTATCTTAGTGCATAAGTGTTACATGGATTATATTTAGGTAGAACACTAATCCAGACCTACAAATAGCTTGAAAAAACCTTAGAATATGCAAGGAAGGAAGATAATGGATATGGAAGAATCTCCTTCACAAGGCCATCATGTATAACTCACTAAACATTGATCCAATGCAAGTGATAGGTATAAAAAATCTTTTATTACATCAAGAGGTAGTTCTTACAAATATTTGACAGGGTTTAGTCTAACCAAGATGAGCATATTTTAAAATATCTTAGAGAGTCCCCTATTCTTAAAGATCATATAGTCCTTATGAGATTCTATAATTTGAGAGAGAGAGATAATGTGGAAGAATATGGAAGATAAAGAGAAAGGGTGAAGAGAGAGGGAACACGCCATATGAGATCATTAAATGAGATACCACCTTTTAGGGAAAGCTACACCACATTTTGATCAAATTAGAGTTAATACATCATATTTAATATAGTTTTCATTTATCCCAATAGTCATTCAATCATTTCATTGATCGTCAACACACTAAACGCCAAGAATGTGTCTAGGGTGATGAGTCATGATCTTGTTACGAATAAAAACCCTTAGGGACTATAAAAATAATTAAAAGATCTAATTGTTTTATCCAACCACTAGATCTCCATCCTGAGACTCTATGTCTTCTTCCACTTGACATGGTTATAAGAATAAAATACTCATATCTTTGGACTTAATAAATCCATGACCATATCTCCTTTGAGTGGATTTAGGTACCTCCTTGTCGAGGATCTGGCTATGTAAAATATGACACTTTTTCATAACCATTCATATATGTCCCTAATTCATTATCAATCTATAGGTCTTACTATAGATTGAAAACCAATCCAATTTATTAGTTTTCATATAGTCATTATCCATGAAGATCTTATAGACTGCATAACATTTTTCCTGAACTATATTATGTCTAAATAGATCAATTTTTCCTCTATGGATCTCTAATGGTGATTCTCGATCCATGAAACATCCATTATGGTTCAACCTAGATCATCTTCAAAATTGGCTCTTATGTATTTTCTTGCCTGGGTCAAAAACAACTTTGTCAACCTCCACTAGAAGTCTCCTAGGCTCTACTTTGTTCATTGGCCATCTAATTATTGAATTGGGACTATCAAATTTAGACACTTGGTTTCCTCATACTTTATTTGATATCTATTAACTTATTGACCTTGCTCATACTATTTATCTTTCTATGTGCAAATAAATGCAATCCATAGATATTCTACTAGTTCAACATGCTTAACACACTTGTCACCCATGATTTTTATCTTAGGATCCAATAACCTATTGACCTCTCACTCACCATTGATCCAAATTTACATGATGGACTGTATACTATCAATATTTTTGGACCCACTAGTTTTGTCTTTGCCCCTGCACTGTCAATTTACTAAGAGCTCATGAGATCATGCCACTTGTTAGTCATGTATTCAATCTTAGGATACATTGACCTTTTGACTATGAGATCATCATTGATCTCTGAATACATGATCGAACATGAACCATTGGATATTTAGGACCCAGTGACTCATTAGATCATCACCCACCATTAGATATTCATTCAAACACCTAAGATCTTGACACTTGTCAGCTCTGTGTTCATCCTTGAGAATTTTTGATTTTTTTAATCTATTTTATGAGGCCTAAAATTGATGTCACTATACATGTCTTATTTTTTAAGGATTTTTAAA